>CM057812.1:70129473-70419473 GCA_030067965.1 Latrodectus elegans | reverse complement strand
ACTGCCAAGAGTAACAATTCCTAGAAGTTTTTAGTAAAACTTTTTGTTTTCAGTTTTTAAATACTTTTAAAACAAAGTTATGTATATTTTAAAAATAATGGATTTGATTTATAATAATTAAAAGAAAGAAATGAATTATTTTCGTACTATGCATTGGACATATTTTTTTTCTTTCATACTGAGCATGTTTTGTTTTTCTTTTTACATTAGCAATTTGTCGCACTTTTTTATTTGCTTCTCTTAGTTTGACAATGGTATTCTTTTTAAGATCATATAAATGTATTTTAATAAATGAAACCGTTTTATTTTAAGGTGTTTTAGTATTCTAAAAAGTCTAGACTGAGAAAATTGAAAAATGTTAATTTTATAATATTTATTAATACATTAATTAATTTTTTTTTTTGTCTGTCACTTAATGTTAATAAAGCTTCTTTTGGGTAATCACTGCAATATTATTTGTAATATTTTTTTTGTAAATAGTTTGTAAATTTTATACTTTTCTTGTTGAATTGATTCGAGATTTGAAAATTTCCCTTTAAAAATTTAAATGTTTCAAATAAATAAAAATATATTTTTTCCTTCCTATATCATACTTCAAATTTGTAAGAGGGAAATCATCACACATCAAGCCTGTTTTAGATGTGTATATTTGTTTTTCTTTCCAACTTTAGGGTGAAGTATCTGGCTTAATGAATTGGATGCAAGATGTAGATAAGTTTTTAAATGCTGAGGATGCAGCTGTTGGTGATATGAAAACATTAGAAGCACAGCTTGAACAAAGCAATGTAAGCTAATCAGTATTCATCTTTCATAATTTATTATTTTTTAAATCATAATTATGAAATCATGCATTTATAAGCATACTGTGATAATAATTATTTATATATTTGCTAATGTATATAAATGATTATTAAATTGAAATTAATTTTTCAATGTAGTGAAAAATAAAAATGATCATGTTTCCTTTTATAATTTGCTCTTGTGGTTAAATATATTATAAATTTCTTGATTTATTCTTAAATGCTTTTTTGCTAATACATTAAACATTGCTATAATAGAGCGATATATTTTATTTCTCTAATATATTACTTATTTTCTATTTTCAATGATGGAAACTCTTAAATGGTAATAGTAATCAAATTTGAATTACCATATTACTGAAGTAAGTTACAGAATTGAAAAAAGTATTTGTTAATGTGTTTTTCCATTTGTATTTAATGCCATTTTCTTCTTATTTGTGACTACCATTCAATGTGGAAAATTTCTATAAATTAAATTGATTTTCTTTGAGATATTGGAATTTCAGGGTGATTTTGGTGTACAGAATTTTTTCCCTTAGATGAGTAAAAAGAATGTAAAAGATCTTATAAAGCAATTTTTATGAGGCACAAATGAAAATTTATCTTTCACTTGTCATACTATGTATTTCTTAGGCAATAATATATAAATATTATTTTTTTTACAATTTTATTTCATTTCTTTTTTAAGATATTTAATTAATAATTGTGGTATTTTGTGTTAAGAAGATTTAATAATTGGATTCTGTTAATTCTCTAACTTCAATATTTTTAAGAAAATAATGTTAAGATAGTGTACATAAAATTAATGAAACTTAGAGTTAATTTTGTTAGAAAAATAGTTATTTACCATCTTTCTCTTAAAATCTAATTAATTTGGTTTGGTTTTGCTAAAGCACCTTTACTATTCACTGTAAATTCATTATGAAGTGTATTTTTAACTATAATGAATTGTATATCCCAGTTAGATTTCTTTTAAGCAATTTAATACAGACTTGCATTTTTTGTATTTTATACATTTGGAAATGTTGTTATTAATATTATGTTAAGGACTTTGATGGATCATGTAAATAATTAGCTATCAGCATTTTATGTTTAACATGTGATTCTGAAAATTGTACTTTATAAAATTAAATAAATTTTTATGTGCATATTATTTTAAATTCACTTCATAGATTGACTCAAAATCCACCAGTTTTACTTTTAACAAAATGAATTTTAAGGAAGTATGTTATTAATGAGGGAGAAGATGTGTCATTAGAGTTAATGATTCATAATTTAAATTGAGAGAGTAATTGATAGAATTTCATAGGTAATCAATATTAAATATAATTAAATATAATGAATTATTCATAAGTTACAGTATTAACTAATTTGTAAGACAAAAATTCTCATTGGATAGATACTTTTGAATTGTATTTTGAGTTTATTATATTAATTCTAAGTTTGAAAACAGAATTGCTGATTAGTTAGCTTATAGTTTATAACATGATATAATTTAGCTTATAATGCTTTTAACTTAGCTTATAATTTATGTCATCCTTATGGCTTAGGCGCTTCAAGATGATATAAAAACATTAGGTCCTGATGTTGAACGAATTGAATCTGAAACTGATAAACTTGCAGAATGTGCTGGAGAAACCCAATTTGCTTCTGAGCTTAAAAATCAAGTACTTGATCTGAAAACAAAATGGGAAAAGGTAATCAGTAAAATAGTTTGCACTTTTAATGTTCCTAATCAATATTTTTCCCATAACTATTATTTATTTTCATTTTTAATAGCTTTCTCAGTATTTTTGTATGCACAAATACTTAAATGTATGTAAATAAATCCTTGTGATAGTTATTTTATTAATTATTTAATTTCCCCATGAATAATTTGATAAGTGATTAACAATTAATTCTTACTGATTATTGTTGGTGCTCATTAATAGCTCACTTGTAATTTATCATATTTATTTGTCTTTTGATGCTTTACTAATTCCTTTGAGACTTTATTAATGTAAAATATTTGAATTTACCATAAAATGCTGTTTTAATTGATCATATCATATTTAAGTAAAATCAAAACCTAACTTTTCCAATTTCTATATACATAAATTCATTTATTTACATTTTTATAACTTTTTTTTATCAAAGCATACTGTATATTAAATATTTATTTAAAATTTGTTGTAATACAGTTTATTTGTAGTAATACAGTTATTATTATAGTAATACAGTTATTCATGTATTAATAAAAGTAATGCTATTATACATATTTATGTTGTTATTTTTTTAACAGTTAATTAATATTACAGCTAAACATCTCTTGATTTTGTATAAATATAATTTATAAAGAATGTAGTAAATTACATTTTTGTATAAAAATGTAATTACTCCATTTTTATAAATTATTCATTTGTACATTTATTTATTTTACGATTTCAATTACCATTTCAGGCATGGATATTTATAGTGGTTTGGAATCCTCCTTAGATCTTGGTTTAATTGTGCTTTGTTTGCTAAAGTATAAAACAAACTTAAAATCCCAAATCTTTTCAAAATTTGATTTAGAAATTAAAGGAAATTATTCTGTAAATCTGTGTAATTTATGTATATAAATGAAAACTAAAAAATATAATTTTGAAAAAATGTCAAAGCAAAGAGATTTACTAAATTAATTTTTATTTTTTAGTTTAATTGTAAAAGTATTTTATGTTTTGTATTTTGTAGTATTTTGAGCATAATTGATTTTTTTTTAAAGTTTTAAATTGTATATATCATTTGCTTGTATATTCCTTTCCAGATAGTTGAACAAGCAAATAGAAAAAATCAAAGTCTGAAAGATGCTCTTCAAGGAAATCAACAGTTGAGTGAAATTATAGCTGATTTAAGCACATGGATTCAAAAGCTTGAATCTGAACTTCCAAGTGATGAACCAATTACTAATTCTTCTGAGTTGTTATCTAAAAGTAAAAAATTTCAGGTAAATTGATGAAATTTCATAAATGTGTTTTTAATCTTATCAATTTATATTTAAAATATGTAATCTTGATTAAACACATATTTAAATTATCGTATTCTTATTTCAGTATTTATTTCATTTCAGTTTTAGTCTGTCCAAAACATTTTTTGAGTTAATGAGACAAACAATTACAAGAGTACATTTATGCATTTTTTTAATACCTAATGCTTTTATTTTAAAAACATTTTAACTAAACACATTACATTTTAAACATTAAAATTTAATAATTTAATTAATGCATATTATTTTATTAATGAACTTCACAGAATAACCCTTCATTTGTTAATGTAAAATATTTGTTGTAAGTAAGAAGATATCTTCTCTATTCCTTCTCTTAGTTATTAATTTGTTTTAAATTTTAATTTTAAGCTTATCTGTTTCTCAAACAAATATTAAAATATACAGAAACTTCAAATTTTCAGTTAAAAATTATATTTCTGGCTGTTTGTAGTGATGTTAGTCTTTATAACGTATCTTAATTATTTAGTCAAATGCATGCGAGTTCTGACTATATGTTAAAAATTATAAATAAAGAACTTAGTGCCATTTGCCAAAATATTTATCTCATCTATAATTTTCTCATTATATAAACAACCAGAAAAATAATTTTCAACTGAAAATGTGAAGTTGTTGAATAAGTGTCATATTTGTTTGAGGGGCAGATAAGTTAAAAATACAATTAAGTAGTGATCAAGTTATATGTAATTAAATCAAAATAAAACTTACAAAGCAATACTTAAACTAAGCATGTTCAAAATACAAATAATCTCATATATTCATTATAGATCTCTAAATATGGTTTACCTTAATTTCCACTTCCTTATTTGTGCTATAGTGAAATACTGTCATAAAAATATGATGTTACAAAGGTGTTATTATGAAATTGCAACAGTAAGAAATATCTAAGTAGCCATTTGTATATTTGTATTTATTTTTCATCTTTTTATGCATTCATTTTATTTTCTGTTTTAGAAGTTAGGTGTAATTTATCTTATATAATATGTTGTTAAAAAAGAATTGGGTAATTGTAATAAAAAAGAATATAACTTAAATAAAGAAAAACGAATAATATTAGAGTTTATTATAAACTATTTTATTTTTGAATTTATTTTAATTTATAATTTATCAAAATTTATAAAATATAACAGAATGCTGTTTTTATTGAGTTAATATGCTATAAAATTTTGAGTGTTTGAAAAACTTATTTGAATTTAATATGAAATGGCAATAGAAAGCAGAGCAAATACTATATAATTCAATTACTGTGATTGCATTGATTTGAATTAAGAAGTGAGGAAAATATCGATTGATATGTATTTATATTTATATCCACTATTCAAGAGAATTCTCATTTAAATAAAGTGTGTACTATATTTTTTAAATCATTCTGATTTATATTATTTAAGCATTTAATTTAAATGCAATTCATTCATAATTTGTCTATAAAAATTTAAAAATTTGCTTTATAATCTTTAATGTTACAAATTTGTTTATTGTTTGCTACATATGAAAAAGTTTATTATGAAGTGAAACAATAAGTATTTAATAAAGTTTTGAGACAAATCAAGACATTAAAATCAATCAATAAATTTTTAATCAAGACATTAAAATTTTTAAATGTGATTGAGTAGTAAATTTGAAATTCTTTATAATTTTTGAGAATTTTCTTTTAGCTTATTAGCAGATTTTATGAAAATTTTTTAATTTCTTATGAATTATGTAAATATAATTAAATAAAAATGAAATCTTATTACAAATTCTTGCTAACTGCATTTATAAAATTAGTAAATATCTACAAAATTGCCTTTTGTTTTATGTTATAATATTTTTACTTTAATTTCCTTAACTGGATTATTTTGTATCTTACCGTATTTATGTAAATCTAATGCGCCATTGAATCTGATGCGCATCCCCATTTTAAAACTTTAAATAATGAAAAAATTGTTTGTCGGCGAATGTAATGCACATTAATGGTATGAGGAATTTATTGAATCTTATTTTATACAACAATGGATGTGTATATAAACTTTGAATCAATGGTATGATAATTTTATTTAAATTTAGATACCATATTTTATACAACAATAGATTTATACATAAAGTAGCAGAACATAGAATTAACCTATTAGGGAACTATTGTTATGTGAAACAATCATTGCTAATTACCATTACCATATATACGGTACCTATCGTAAAATATGAACATGAAATAAATCACAACATTTCTATCTAGCTAACAATTTCTACAATCAGTGATTAATAGTAAACATCTTATTCAATAATGTTTTCATCACTGGAATCCTCACAGCTCTCTTCGTCAGAAGCAGATTCATTTCTTCTTTCCTCATCATCATCATCCTCGGCATTCCAGAGCACTTCTTCATTGTCCTTCATCCTTATTGTCATTCATGACTTTTAAATGCAGCATGTCTTAAAAGATTTCACTACCTTTGGTGCTTCGTTGCTTTTCCAGGCAGCCGAAACCTAGTGTGCAACAATGTGAGGTGAAGCACGCTTAATTTTCCTGTCGGGATCAATTCACGTTTTGGCTCATAAAACCTTTTTTCCTACTCCGCCTGAATGTACCTCTTAAAAGATTTGTTTATACTAACGTCCAGGGGTTGTAACACAGACATCATCCCTCCAGGAATGATAATAAGATCACTGCCTTGGCTGTGCATCTTCTTTTTTATGTCGTTGCACGAAATGCATCCAAACAAAGCATTGATGGTGGATTGGAGAGCCCACCGGGATGGCGTTCGGAGTCAATCAAGCATTAATGATTCTGTCACCCACCCCTTCTCTTGGTTTCAAATCAGGACATCATCTGGGAACAGCTTTTCATTCTGAGGGGTTTTAGGGCATGTTTTCTGTTTGAAGATTAAAAAAGGGGGAAGTTTGCACCCTTCTTCTATTATTATTACACATTGTTGCACATCACTGTTACACATTGTTTTTCACATTCCAAAATTTTGATAACTTCCTTAGTTCCCTCCTCCATAATAGTGTAGTGACATAATAGAGCCATAATTGAGTAATATTAATTCAAATTGGCATCTCGTCAGCATTACCAATTTGTCCCATTGAAAAATTCTTTTCTTTCCAAAGTGTGATGATATAACTCTGAAATGTTAGTACTTTTCCTCAAAATCTGCAAGAAACTTTTGGCATATTGTTGTATGGCATCTTAGAGATAAGCCCATTTGTTTCATAAACCGATCCACCCATCTATGGCTAGCCTTAAGCTCTTGTTTTGGTATTCCAAGAACTTCAGCCTCCTCTTTTGCTTTATTTCTTATGGTGTCACTAGTCACAGGTTGTCCATTCTTCCTTCTTTCACATACAAATTCCAAAACTTTATCTTCAATTTCAGGGTGTCTTCCTTTGCGAGAGCCAGTGAATTTCTTTCAACTAGCTTTAGTTGCAAACAGTGCCAATTTCTGTTGCAGCCACAAGCATACATTGCTCTCAGCTATGTTGAACTCTCTCCCTGCCTTTCTATAGCCATTTTTTTCAGCATAAATAATTACTTTATTACTTTGTTTGAAAGTAGCGTCATATGACATTCTTCTCTGTTTGCACTCCATTTCGTGACTACATATTCTGTAGTTAGTATCCTCTATGCAATAATGTGTCAACGAGAAATACAGTAATCCATTGTTACTATTTAAATTTGGTTGACATCATTGGCAAACTGCTGACCTTGCGCTCGAATCTAATGTGCACCCCAATTTTGAATGCTACATTTGACCAAAAATGATGCGCATTAGATTCACATAAATACGGTGTTTCTGTGCTGAGATTAATAAATAGTTTTATCACTTATATTTATAAAAATTTTTTTGTAATAATTCTTGTATTTATATATTTTATTGTATTCTTTTTAGTTACTTCAAAATAAGATTGAAAGGAAACAAAAGGAATTTGAAAATTTGTCTTCCACACTTAAAAATGTAACAAGTTCTGGTCAAACGAGCTCATTAGAAACATTGATGCCAGAAT
The DNA here is from genome assembly GCA_030067965.1 of Latrodectus elegans. Lineage (NCBI taxonomy): Eukaryota > Metazoa > Arthropoda > Arachnida > Araneae > Theridiidae > Latrodectus > Latrodectus elegans. The sequence continues at coordinate 70,411,667 of CM057812.1, read as the reverse complement.
TTACTCAATTCAGTTCAAAATGGGAAGAAATTTTAAATAAAGTGAAAAGCTCTTCTCAAAAATATAAGGATTTATCTGCTAAATATAATGAATTTTGTAGTATGTGTTTTTATTAGATTTTTTTAAAATTGCATATTATTACATTAATATGTTAATTAAATATGATAATAACAAGTTAATACATCACTGGGTCTTTAAATATGTCAATATTTTTTTTATATATTATATTACTTTCAAAGCTTTTTTGAAATAAGAGTTCAATATAATGGAAATTTTAATATTTGTTATGTCATACAAAAATCAATTTCAAATTGACATGTGTAAGTGTAATTGATGCGTATCTTGTTTGAGTAAGATCAAAAGTGTTTACTTTATCTTTTTTTTAAACAATAAACTGTAAAGAACTAAATTTATCTGTCTGTAGAAATAATTTAATTGCAAATAATCTGTGCATTTATTAGTTTTTTTTATATAGGATTAATTATCAATATGTCAAAATATTAGCAAAAATTAATCGTAACATTCAATGAAGAAACAGAATCTTCTTTTTGTATTTGCACCTTAGAAAATTCAAAGGCTAAAATTATCCATAAGGTTAAATGCATACATAATAAAATCTTATAGACTCTTTGTAATTGAAATATCATACTGAAACAGTAACTGTACTGAAACAGTCTGTGATTCAAAATGAATGAAAAATTTTATGAATATAAATATTTAGGAATTGTTAAGTATTGGCTGAACATTGCGTGAAAAATTAGATTAAGTAAGAAATTTGAAGCATTTATTAAGTATAAAGGCATAACAAATTTATTTTTGGGATATATTTAGATAACAGTGAAAAATCAGATAACAATATTAAAGATCTTATATTCAAAACTGAAGTGTTACAGATGAGGTAAGGCAAACAAGAAGAAAAAACTGTTCAATAATATGTTAAATCACTAAAACAAAATTAAGATTTCAAATTCGAAAATAAATACTAAAGATAGTGCTGTGCTTGGCTGATTGAAATGACACAGAAAGAGTTATGTGAGACCCCATAGCAAAATGCAAAGTTTTTTTAAAATTATTTTCTCTTTGCGTAGCGCTTCGTACATTTAACACACAGGCCAAAAGGTATATCCTGATGTTGTCAAGGTTAACTCAGCCATTCATCCTTTCTGTGGGTTTATAAAACTGAATATTAAGCATGATTGGGAACTAAATACTGGCAGGTTTTGATCTAGACTGATCACATAACTGGCACATCCACTTCTCACCCCAGGGTCGTCAGTCAAGAAAACAGATATGGCCTCTGTAGGTTTTGGCCCTCCAATAGGCTCTCATGCTCTACTTAGTTTAGTTTTATTATCTCTATAAGATGAACTTTAATCAATGAAAACTGAATTTTGGAAAAGTTGTCAATTTCAAGGCTTTAAATTTACTCCTTTTATACTGAATAAATTTGTAGTAATTTTATTAATTTACAATTTAGATTTTATCCTAGTTGTAGACTAATATTATTAATTTTGATTAATTATATTTATTCTTGAATCCTGAGAGTGATTAATTTTCAATCACATGTTTCAAGATTAAACTTTATATCAAACATATGATTTGGAGTTTTAGCACAACTTTTAAAAGTTGTTAGTTTTCTGATTTTATTGACTTGTTTTAAAACTTCTGTGGTAGTTTAATGAATAGAATAATAGTAAATTTACTAATCTGAACCTTTTAGAAATGAGGATTTTTATGTGATATTAACTGCATAGCTAAAGTGAATTTTCATTAAATAATTTACTTAAAATAAGTAAACTATCAAAATTACTTCTTACAAAATTTGAATAGTGATCAATTTCTTGTCTTTTTATTCGTATGTCATTAGCAGTTATAAGAATCTGAATTGTTTTAATAATATGAACATTATGATCGAAGGAACCATATGAATAATCATATGATTTAATTTTATTTATTTACAATATACTGGTACACAAATAGAAATAAATTAAAGAAGGAATTTTCATGTAATTTAGTCTGAATTTATTGCATTAACTGATATCTAAATTTAAACACAATATTTTTTCAATTTTTAGGTAAATTCAACAAATCTGTATTATAAGTGAAAAGCAAATCAGAGGATTGATAAGATTCATTTTCTGAAAAAAATGTGTAGTTATAGTTAACTATTTTTTTTTTTAATATTTTAAATTTATGATACATTAATTATCAAAACAATGATACAAAATGAATAAGAGCAAAGTTGAATGCAGGAATTTTTATAAAAAGATATTACATTATAGTTGTAGATATTATTTATTTACGCTTTGTATATTAATTCTTTATATAAAACGTTGCCTTTCTTTATCAAGAATTCACATATGATCAAAATTGTAGTAATTTAAAGGTTTTCTACAATTTTTAGATTTAGTAATGAGAGAGAATGATTGGCTAGACCGTCTGGAAAAAAAGCTTAAGAGATCTCCCGAATCTGCTGCTGATGCTGAAGAAATTTCTGAAAACCTTGATGTTAGTAAATATGAATACTTGAAAATTTATATATTTGTTTTGATTTACTGACATTTTAATCATTGCTTATGTTTTTAGGATTTAGAAAATTATTTAAGGCATCATCCCCAAGATAGAGTTCCTAAAATTCAGAAGTTAGGGCAATTCTTGATAGAGAATAATGTTTTAGTAATGCCTGTTGAAAGAGATGTCAATTTAGTCTCAAAGCGATTTGAAGATCTTAGTAGGCAGGTGGGTAACAATTTGTTGATCATTTATTTATATTTAATTTCTTGTATATTTAAATGATAACTTTTTGATGTGCATAGGGACGAGATCGACAGCAAATTTTGGAAAATAGTATTGCTGAAGCACAACAGTGTGAACGACATATTTTAACTGTTCAAGCCTGGATTTCTCATATTGACTCAGTTCTTCAACATAGATTAGATAATGATATATCTTCTCAAGATGTTCCTGATGAACTTGCTGTAAGTCGTGTATTTGATTTACATTTTATTTGAAAGAGTAAATGAATAATTAATTAAAAATAAATTACATGATTTATGTTTATTCTTACTGAGTAATTTTATTTATTTTTAAAGCAACTGGAAGCTGAATTTTCAGAGAAAGAACAAAGCATCAAGGTATTAGAAGAAGACGTCGAAAATTATCGATCTCGGGGTCGAATTGAGGCAGCACATCGTCTGGAAGAGCAGCTTCGACTTGTTGAAGTACTTACTTTTAAAAATAATTAACTTTAGATTTTATGCCTTATACTTCATTTAAACAAAGATTTATTTGAAGTGATTTAATAAAATTTAATTTTTCCTTTGTCATAGCAAAAATTTGCAGAATTGAAAGAAAAATTTGTAAAGTTCCAAACTCCAAGCAGTTTTGAGTGCAAGATTAATCATATAGGAAACATGCTAAATGAAGTTGAAGATGGATTGACTTCCATTCAGTTATCCAGTGATGATTCTGATTCGGCAGAAAGTCAATATGAAAAGTGTTTGGTAAGAAATCTATTATTAAGATATTTGTTATGTAAATTTTTAAATTCTTTTTGTATGTATTATTATTGTAATTATAAATATTAGAATACTCATTTAAAAGCTTATAATTAAAATACATTGCAAATATGTATCTGTTGTATTTAAAATTTTTATGCATTAATCATGTCATGCAATGTTTATTAATATCAATAAAAAGGAATTTTCATATGATAAACTAATAGCTTCAAAAGTATCTGAATTTAACGAATGAATGAAATTAAATGTTATCCATTCTATGTATTTGATTAAATAACGATATCCATTTGTTACATAGCAGTTTTAATTGAATTATTTTGTCGTGTGATTCAATTTTTTTAAAAAAAATTTACAGTAATTTGAAACTATTATAGTTTTATTATCATTTCACGTATAAAGCTACTTTTTGCGAATCTTATAAAATTTCAGTTTATGATTTAATAATCAATTACACATTTTATTATGATTTGTTGATCAGTCCATTAAAATTCAAATTCACCAAACAAAATATGTTAAAAATGAAGTTGGAAAATCTTTGTTAATTAAATTTTGATTTAAAACTTCTTGTAATGTCTTAAAGTTTGGAACTCCAATTTTTCTGCCTTAAAAAAAACTTTTTTAATAATATAAATATTAATAAAATATATTAAAAAAATATAAATATTAAAACTTTAATAAATATTCCTGGAAAAGTTCAATAGAGTTATGAATGTTAGAAAGTTTTATATAATTAAATGATTTATTATTAGTGATCAAATTTAACATGTTAGTTATTTTTAGCATAATTTTTTTATATATCTATAATGGGTTTTAAATTCAAGCATATTCATCAAAATCCTAAAAAGTTTGTTTTTTTAATTTTGTAAATTTATGTATTAAATTTCACTCTTTATATTTTTAATTTAAAATAACCGATAATTTGTTGTTGTCGTCTTTCTTATTTAAATATATATTTTTGTTTGTTCAGTGTTGGAATTAAATAGTTTTGTTATTGTAAGGAATAGTTCATAAATTCAAACTGAGCATTATAATTAACACATATAATATGCGCAATAAATTCTAAATATGAAGTCAGTAAAATCAAAAATCATAAGATAAAAGTTTGTGCGCTGAAGAAATGCATTTTAAATTAAGTTTTAAAATTTTTAAAAAGAATTGCAAAAAGTACTATTAAGTTTTGATGGCAAAGTAAGAACTCTTAATAGCATTTTTAATAGTACTTAAATTGTTAATTTTGAATGTCAGCAATAACAGTAAGAATTATAATGTGTGTATAAAATTTCTAAATAATATGTTATATTTTTATTGAATATTTTCCTTATGTTTAATATCATTACTTTCGTACAAAAGATGAAAGGCACCACCAAGTGTATATTGTGTGAATGTGATTGAGGAAAAATGAAAGATTGAATGTGATTGAATGAAAGATGAATGACTGTTATCATTATCTTAATATCAATATGGGTTTGATACTTTATTCGTTGTTTGGTTTTGTAAATTTTTCATCTTATCAAAATTTTATGGTCATCATAAGCAATTCAGTATACAAAATCATTCCTTAAATTGCATTTTTATACAAAGTTTTAAGTTACCTTTCAATAAATATTTAGAAAAACAAAATTTTTCAATACTCATTGAAATATAATCAAAAAATTTAGTAATAGGAAAAGATTTTTCATAAATTTTATAAGAATTAATTTTGAAAAAGTAAATATAGTCAAAATGTGTTTTTTATTATAAATATTTGTTGTGACACCATTTTTCTACATTTTAATATGTAATGAAGTAAATTAAAAATATAGTTTTTAAAACATGTTGATTATTTGAAAGCTATATTTTATTAATTTCTTATCTGCAGTGTGAAGTTTTTGTTTGTTATTATTTTAGAATTTGAATGATATGTTGCAAAATAAAATAATGGTAGGATGTAAAAGTTTTCTTTTTAAGTGCTACTAGTTTATTAAATTAAATGAATTATAAGATATAATTTTTATTCTTGTGAAAAAATTTTCTATTTATTTATTAATATTTTATTAAAATACACTATCACAGGTAAAAATTAAAGTTTAATTATTTTATTTTGTGCTGTAATTTTTCTAAACTGTCTTTGGGGTGTAACTTCCCTTATCAAATAATTAATCAAGTATGTAACTGATCACAGTTAATTAATGATATTTTTATAACTTTGAACATTACATTTGATTAGATTTAATTTCATTTCATTGATGTAAATTCTACATAAAATTGTTTTTTTTAATTATATTTATTTTTTTAAAACTTGCTACTATAATTTGACATGTAGCTTAAAAAGTTAAATTCTACATCAAATTTTTTGAAAGATATTTTATTAAAACCAGTATTATTTAAAAATGCTTATAACATTAAAATATTTTTAATTTACATTATTATATTTTATTACTTAGTTTTTATTTTTAAGTGTAAGTAAATTAAAGGATAGCCTTAAATTTTACTAAAATTGCTTTATTTTAATAACACTTTTAATATGATAAATTTAAAAATTTTATAATTCTTTTAGAGTCCTGTATTCATAGTTTTGTATGTAAGACATCCACACACATATGTTTAAAATATTCCTCAATTAATCAAATTTTTTTTAGCAATTCAAATTGGATTTTTATTATAGCACTTGTACAAAGTTTTGTATGATATGAAGTCAGAATTGGAGTTTTGCATTCGGCAAGGAAGGCAGTTAGCGGAATCAAAACAATCTGAACTTAAAGAGCGTTTAACCTTCTACAAGAATCAATACAACATTCTCGGTTCTAAGGTTAGACTAGAAGTGCATATTGTTGCATGGAAATTTGTTTCATGTTTTGCATCTCATTGGCAGAGTTTGGCTTTGTGGTGGTTTTATGTTCCAGTGCAGGTTGAATTGGTTTTTACTTTGAAATAAAGGGAAGCAAATTTAAGTTTTATGCAAGTTAAAAAAAATGTAATATCTTAATTATTGACTTGAAAATGATACAGATAATATTGCTTGATTAAATTTTCTCATAAAATGTTAAAAAAAAACATAAAATTTGAGGAAAATACCTTTGCTTCTAAAAAGTTCTCTAATATCATATTCTTTCTAAGTTTCCTGCTTTTTCCTTTTGTTAATATATTTATTTCTTATTTGCTGACAAATATAATGATCTAAAATTAACTGTTGATTATATTTGCAGACTTTCATTTGTTGTTTATATAACTTACAATCGCCAGTACTCTTACATTTATTCATTTTGAAAAACGCATTGATTCATTCAAAAAAAAATTATTTTTTGTTAAAATCTTCGTAAAAGAATTGAGAATGCAATAAAATGTATGGAAGTGTTTGAACTCTTGTATCAGGATTTAAAATGCTGAATTTTGATACATTGTATTCCAGTAATAATATTTATTTGATTTTAAGTTCATTAAAAATTAATTATTTTCCCAAATTGCTAAATAAATTTTAAGAAATTTAAAATTTATTTCAATTAATATCTATTTTTAAACATGAAAGAAAATATGAAATTATTTATTGTAATATATGGCTAGTCTTATAAATATAATCCAATATTTAATTAAAAAGATTATGGGGTATTATTTTTATGTTCAGTAATTATCGATATTACATTATAGAAATATTAGTTAAATTTTTTGAATATTTCTATTGAATTGCGTTTGCTAAAAAAAGTTAATTTTGTTTCACTATTGAAAATTTGAATTTCTTAGTAATATTACTCAGCAGCTTAAACTTATTTGGATGATTTAAAATTGTACAAACTTTACATTGAAACTTGTTTTGTATTTTTTATTCATTAATTATAAAAAGATAGGATTTGAATTTTTATAGTTTAAAATTAAATAAATTTGCTTCTCTTTTTTTTCTGTTATTTGGTATTAATGTCTTTTGCATGAATGTTTACATCACAGTGGAGCATTATGGACTAAGGGTAAGCTTTGCATGTATTTTGTGAGTGTTTTGCGATTATTACGTTTTTTTCTTAAAATTATGAATTAACTGAACTAAAATCAGACTAATTTTGCTTTGAATTATGTGTTATAATTGCCCATTGTGCTGATTATTGGTATTGGTTTTTATTTCTTTAACAAAATATTGCAAATGCAGATTTTGTATGGAAGCTAACATTTATGTGGCCTGACATTTTTATAATTTTGTTTGTTTAATGTCTTGATTGTGAATATTCTTATGCTTGTCATATTAACGACTAAAACTATTTTTATGTGACTATTTTAATATTCATCTTTTTAAGTTCATATGAATGTAATTATGTTACAGTGGCTTATAAATTTTAAATGCAAACTATTGTTTTGTCACCTCACAATTTAAAATCAGTGAATCTTTGTTGTAATATTTAAACATCTTTAACAACATGCATAACATTTTATAAAAATTCCAAAATAGATTTATCATATTCAAGCTATGTAGAAAAAGATTTTAAAAGTTTATTATAGTTATTAATATTTTATGGTATATTTTAAATACCATAATTATTTGGATATGAAGTTTTGTTTGAATGAAATAAATTTCAGAAATATTTTGTTGCAAAAAAGAGCTTTTAATTAAAGAAATTATTATATATTTTTTATCACTTTTTCTTTTATTTCATTTTATTAAGTATTATATATATTATTATGATTACCTATTGCATATATTATCATTGTCCATCTTCAGTAGAGTTTTATTTTGGAGAATTTTAATTAATGATGGTAATTAACTTTTATTAACAAGTTCATTTTTTTTATAGGTTACTGAAACCAGATCATTGCTTGAAGAAACTCTTAAGAAGGAAAACAATCTGGAGGCACAAATTTTTCATTTTCAAGAATGGCTTCACACAGCACGTATGGATGCTGACAAAACAGCTCCAGAAAAGGCAAAGAATGTTAGTGAATTGGAAATACAATTATGCACTGTAAGTTTTTAATTTCTTATCACAAAACTCAGTCTTTTGCGAAAATAATATTTAAATAATACATTTCTTTTAGGATATACTGTCTGAAGTTCGCAATAAGAAAAATCTTCTTGATTCCTTGCTGGAGAAAGCCAAGGAAACAGATGAAAGCTCAGAAGAAAGTGTGAAAGAATTGCAAAATCAGTATTCTGGTTTTGAGCAGAAGCTTATGAAAAGAATTGAATCTCTAAAGGTATGAAATTTTAAAGAAACATTTATATATAATGTGTTCCTTTTTACTTCATGTTGTTTCTCTTCTTTTCTCTTTTTCATTATCTTTGTATATTTTCCTCTTCTGCCACATTCTTGTCCCACATGCCCATTCCTCCTCTTTTTTTTGAACACAGGATGTCACAAAAGATCAATCAAAAGACTTTTTTCAGTCGTTAACTGAAGTGAAGAATTGGTTGAATTCTGCTGGGAATTTTGTGTATAAATTCGAAAAGCTTTCTCCAGAACAACGGCGCTCAAATTCTCAACTTCAGAGGCTAGAGGTTTGTGGGAATTTTTTTCCTGCTAAATTTATTCTGCTTTGCTTATCATCCTTATTTGCATTTTCTTGTGGTTTTTACATTTCTTGTCTTACTGTTTTGCTAATGTTTCTATAATGCTTCATTTATATTAACTTATAAATTTATTGATTGCGTAATTTACTGTCTCTAGTTAAAATATTGTAGCTGAATTTAAAATTTTATTTTGAAAATTGCATTAATTATTAAAAAATCTCTACTTTTCTGATAGTTAAAATATTATTGTGTGCATGCAATTATAGTTTGTTAGTATTGGAAACTATTCAAATTCTTATTAGCATGCATTTTTTTCTATAAATAAAAATTGTAATTCATGTATAAGTTTGATTATAAGCATGGTGTAAATTTGTTGTTAAATGTTTCTTATTGAAGTGATTCCAAAATTTTTATGTAATTTTCCAAACAGAATAAATAAGTTAAAGACAGTTTTGATTCTTGAAAATTTTTTGACTTAATGAAAAGTACAGAATAAAATGAGCTTTATGTTAAGTAACAAACCATACGTTTTAAATAAAATCAATGGTTTTTAATAATCAAATAATAGCTTCTAAAATGAAAATCCAGTGTTAAAATCAAGTATAGAACTGAAAATATGAACACTATTAATAAATTTTAAATATTCACATGTATAAAAGTATCAAAAGATTATGAAAAGTCCATAAATATGATTTTCTCCCACAGAAATGTCCTTATTTGAATCTTCTTTGTACAAAACAATTATATATGTATTCCTATAAATTATCACCTATATATCTAAATATTTATCTTTTTTGAGAAAATTCAAGACTTACAGAACTTATACAGCATACTATCAGAATATAAACATTTCTATTTATAAAAAAATAGTAGTTATTGTATGTGAATGCTTATGAAGTTCATTAAAAATGACACTTTTATTTACAAATGTTTCCATTATTGTGATAACTACCTGTATATATAAATTCAGACATTATATATATATATATATATATATACACACACACACACATATATATATATGGATGCATATATAGAGGAATTTTTGTTTGTTTAATATAAAATAATTTAATGAAGAAACACGTGAAAACAATTATTTTTATATACAGAGAGCAAAAGAACTAATTTAGTTCTCATAATTGTTATTCTCAGTTCTCTTAAAATATTACATATGTTAATTTTTCAAATATGTTCTGTACGAAAAATGGTTATTTAATAAAACTAAAATACGAATGTAATTTTATAACATTCAATACAAATGCACTTATATTTTTAACTTAAATGGATAATGTTAACTAGTTACATAATTTTGATTGTCAATTGCTAGTAGTTACAGCATATTTTCAGCTGCTCTGTTTTAAGCATGCTTATTAAAATATAAATTATATTATTTATCCTCAAATTATATTTGCATAGTTATTTTAATTAAACTTGTTCTAAGCTTTTTATGTTTTTGCTGTTGAATTTCCATGTTAAAAATATTTACTTATGAGGTTATAACATTAATTAGTAAATTATCACTTTTGAACTTAAAACTGTGTTTATAATATTATTTTAGATCATAAATATATCAAGATAGCAAGTTATGTTACCAGGCACAAATATGTACATTAATTTAGATCAACATTGGACATGACTATTATATTTATTTTATTATTATTAATGAGACTGTTTGCATTCATGTATTTAAAACTGAAATTCTTTGGTAGAAAATTGACTAATTAAATTTCTAAAATAATCATATTTGGTTCATTCTCTGAAATTTTAATCTCAAGTTTACCTAAATTTTTCTCAATCATCTCTCAAATTTTAATTCAGTGGTACTATTATGCAATTTTAATAAAAGATTTTATACACTAGTCTATGTGAAATTCTGTAAATTTAATAATGCAAAGGAAATTATTTCCATAGCTTTAAAATATATTTCATAATGTATAAATTTTAGCTTTCATGTGGAATATGTTTTTCTCAATACAATTTAATCTCTTAAATCAAATTTTATACACTTAAATAGGATTGTAAATTAAATTTATTACATAGAAGTTATTGTCTTGCATTTATAATGTTATGAAACATTTGAGATTTAAAAGTATTATTGCAATTGAATTATTTCACTTCTCAGATAAATTAAGAAGTTTTTGTTTTCTGTATAATAGATATAAATTGTATTTTTTTTAAAAAAATTGTTTATAATTTGAACTTATTTATTAAATATTTATATCTAATTGGTTTTCCAGTGTAGCTAATAAGAATATTTACAGTTGTTATAATAAAAGGGTACAGAATAAAAAAATACATATCGTGAGTAATAAAAACTGTATAATAAATTACTATTATTAAAGTTATTTCAATAATCTGTTTCTATATTTATGTTATGTTGTTTGTATTTTGAATGTATTATAGTTTTATTGTTTATTATATTTTAAAAATAAAAATACATTATTCAAACATTAAGAGAGTATTCTGAATAAATATTGATAAAATACATACATTTTAAGTATTCTGAATAAATATTGATAAAATAATTAATATTTTATCAATATTTATTCAGAATATTTATATTCTTCAAAGCAAAATTCTTTTATAATACTTGAATGTTAAAAATCCTGTATTAGTTTCATTATGCTTACTTAACTTTGTAATATCTGTATACTATTTGTATGAATAAATTTGTATATTTTACTGATGTTTGCTGTTGTGGGCTATGTTTATTATTTGATTGCTAGTGTTACGTTGGCTTTGACTATAGAGTTTTTACATAATAAAATTGTAAACGCATGTGATTCCAATTTGTATCTTGCATTATATTTTCCCTTGGTGTTAATATTTGCATGAATTTATTGTTCTATTGAAATGAATTAACTAATTAACATCTAATTATTAATTAATTAATAACTAGCTGTGTTGTATTGCAAATTATCAAAACACTATATATTTTAATTTTTTTAGCATCTTCGAGAGGAATTGCTTAGCATTGAACAAAAAAAGAAAGAATTAATGAAAACAGGCAGTCAATTAGGTAAATTGCAAGAGAAATATGCTATCAAACCAGAATTAGTTGAAGTTGAAGAGAAATTTGAAATTTTGTCAAATAAAATTGAGGTGAATTTGAACATTCATTTTCTTGATTTTAAATTTGATTTTATTATATTTTCCTATTACTTGATATTTATAATTTTTGCTTCACCCATTAAAATTGTTTCATTTGTTTTACAAGTATGAAATAAAGAAAAATTGTTGAATGTATTTTTCTCTAAAAGTATAATTTATAAAATGAATGTATAGATAAGCATTATTTTAAAAAGAAGTTTTTTTAAATACTTTCATCAGCTTAAAAGTTAGTATTTAGGATATTTTATAACTGTACTGAAGCACTTTAATAATACAAAGTACCATCTGCTAGATATGAGATATGTAAATGCTTGGAAACTATAGGCATAATCAATTAATTAACAAATTTTAATCCTGCCAACACATTCAACCAATTTACAGTTTTAAATAACATTCAATAGTCATAGAAGTTATTACGATGATTGAATTCTTTTCTTCCTTTTTTCTCTGACTCATTATGTAGATGTGTCATAAGTTTAATGCATGCATGCATTATGTAATCTCAATGGTTTTCATTTGTGTCAAGACTGTCTAAATAATAAAGATTGCAAGTTAAAGTACAATTGTAATAAAGCTAACTTTTATTTTAAATTTAATAATAAAAAATTAAAAGTAGATAAGATTTCGGAGACTTGAAATTTTTCCTGTATTATACTTTTGAATAGAAATTCTATTTATTTTGTGAAAAATATTCTTTTGCAGGGAAAAACAATCCTTTTCTAGTGCTTCATATTTAAAAGTTTTACTGTGAGATATAATTTTTAAAATAGTCACATTTAAAAAATTTACATTTTTAATACACAAAAATTTACATTTTTAATTTACACTTTGTAATAATAAATAATATTATGTCATATAATTTACCAGTAAATTCTGTAAAAAATTTCTTAATATTATTTAAGTATACATTTGAAGCAATAAATGCATAAATGTTTTCATTTAACGTGTGTTACATTATTACATTTAGCATGCCTTTACATCTTTTACAATTATTGCTTCCCAATATATTGACTAATAATTAAATTTGAATCATGATACTTTTTAATGGTATAGATTGAAAATTTTTTTTATATTTATTTGTGCACTAAATAGGAATAAGCTATTTTTGTGCTTTGATAATCTTTTTTTCATGTAATAATAACTGCATACTATTTTATGATATTTTCTGTTTACTGCTTTGTGTGTGTAATTGTTATCTTTTCTGTGGTCTTAAACTACAAATATTAAAATTTTTATTGTTATTTGAATGCACTCATATATTTTTTATTTTAGTTTTCAAAGTTAATTACTTCACAAACTTTAACCAAATAACAAAATTTGTTTTTAATAATATATTTGCAAAATTTACATTCTATGCAAACCAAAAAATCTTAACTTTTTTAAAATTGAAATTATTTATTGTATTTATTTATATTTTAGGAAAAAATATATGTTTATTTGTATTATATTTTTGACTAAATATTTCTCCTGACTTTAAATCATTGAACCTCATAATTTTGAGGTTCATTCAAATGACAAAAACCAATTTTCTGTAACACTTCATGTACATAGGCTGCATGATTGTACATTTATTATGATCTCTATTAAGATATTGGAAAACTAATTTACTGTGCACCCATTTCTTTAACATCTGTCAAAGAAATGTGTATACAATAAATTAATAAATATGAAAAGTGATGTAATGGTCATCCAGCAGACTTGTAGTTTTTATGTTTAATTCATATGAGAGTCAGAAGCTTGAAAATAGTATTGGAGTTTAATTTGTATTATTGAAATTAAAATTTGAACAAATAATAGCTGTTTTTATATTAAATAAACTTGTTTTTTCTTTTGCTATTTGTATGTTAAATTCATTCTATATTATATATATGTATTTTTTTTAAAAAAAGAATTTGTTTAATTTGTATGTTATTGTGTCCAAGTATATAATTCTGTATTTTATTTAGAGTTTAGTATCAAGTCATGAAATTGATGTCCAACATGCTACTATAGAGCAACTCCGAGCTTCTCCTGTTCAGCTACCAAGTTCTGAACCTGGATCTCCTAGACCTAATGAACTTGGCTTGAAAATGAGAGAGTTGCGCTCAAATTTGACAGAATTGGAAAAAGCTGCTTCTGATACATATCTTGAAAATTTTGATTCAATAGCTGATTTGGAAAATCATTTAAAAGTATTTTTTTATTCCTATATTTAACATTTTATTCAAAAATTAGGATTATATCAACCATTTAAAATGATGCAACATTTACTTTCACACATATTTGTAGTTCAATATAAAAAAATAGTCTTGATGTTGAAAGTTTATTTTAAATCATGTTTTTTAACTTTTTTTTTCAATTTAGAAAGTTTTTAAATTGTTTTTTTAACAACAAATGCTAATGAAAATCATATTGCTATATTTGAACTTTTTATTAGTAGCACAATAGGCATGTTATAGTTCAAGAATAAAAAATGGTAACTATTATAAATGATGAAAGTATTATAACCATATAATGGTTTTAATTCTATTCAAATTGTTTTAAAATTTCTTGATTATCAAAGATTATGCAATAATCCTTAATTTTGAAAATAATAAAATCAGAATGTATTTTATATTTATTCAAATAATTTTCTTTATTTTATTGTTTACTTAATTTTTTTTTAATTTTATACTAGAAGAGTTCAGGTATTAATTATCTGTATTGATTAATTAACTTTATTATTTAAAATTTTTTTATACATTTGTAAATTTATTGAACTATTATTAATTTCATAGCATGCTTTTTTATTAATTTATTATTTTTAAAAAAGGCTTTGATAAATTAATTTTATAACTTCATTTTTAAAAATATACTAACTTAATAATAAGTATATTTTAAGCTTTGTATTTATAATTATATGTGTGTATGGATAATTAAATGAAGTTATATTCATGTCTTGTGTATCTGAAATAGGAATTCAATGAAAAAGCACTTCAAGTAGAAGAAAATGTGAAACAAGTTGTTGAAGAATGGCAACACCATGAGAATAAAGATGATACTTCATCTAAGAAACTTAATCAACAAATGAAAGAACTTGATGAGATGTGGGAAAGTACTAGGGAAAAAGCTGAAAATTATCATCAAAAGTTGACCGAAAAAGTAAATGGATGGTCGAAACTGGAAGAACAAAATGAAAATATTTTACAACATGCTCAGCATCTCTTGTCTACTTTGAAAACTATTGATAAAGTACCAGTTTCAAAGCAAAAGGTTTGTATAAATATTTTCTGGTTAACGATCATATGCTATATATAATGTTAATGGTTTAACAATGAAATAAATTGATGATATTTGGTAAATTAATCCATTTTGATGATAATTGGTACACTCATTTGTGTATTGAAAATTTTGGATTGTAATTAATACATATCCAAACACTAAAATAATAGTGAAATAAATCAGCTTGCTTATGGAGTAATAATGAACTGTATAAATAGGAATTAATGTATGATTATATCACAATAGAAACATTTTTATTTCAACTATGATCGCAAAATATGGAAGCATATTTTGTATATGATGTTAAAAATAGATTGTTCATGATAAAATAAACATAATAAAGTGTCCTTTCATAAAATATACATTCAACAAAAATCAAAGTACAAATACCATTACATTCATCATCAGCATTGGCCTAACAGCCCTTTGTGGTCCTTGGCTTTCTTCAGAAGTTTCTGCCCTATTTCCAGAAATTGACCTCCAATTTTTAACTTTAAGTATGGCAAAGTCTTCCTTCTGGCAGTCTTTCCATCTCTTGGTCTTTTACAGAAAGGGGTGGCATTGAAGACTTTAAGATGTATTCTCTCTGTACTCATTCTCATAAGGTGTCCTGCCCATCTCATTCTAGACAGTTTCATTGTTTTAATAATGGCTTCCTCTCTATAGATTTTGTATACCATTACATTATATTGGCAAATAAATGATATCTGGGATTTTAAAAATGTATGTGTTGATGTTATGCTAGTAATTTTTTGCTGTATAATATTTCTTTTTAGGTTATTAATTATATGTTTATATTATATATAATATTTTAGGTTACTTTATAGCTTACAAATCATTCACAAAAAAAGTACAAAATTTTTTGTTTAAAAATATCTAATAATTTTTTTGTTATGAAAATTTCTAAAGAAAATCTATTAGATTTTATTTTTACATTTAGTAGTAATTTTTTTCATTTTACTATAATTCTGATAAAATAATTGGAAATATAAATGTTTCTACACTTTCATAAAATATATAATTTTCTTTTTTAACTTAACACCCTGTTATACATCTATTTTGAATCAAATGCTTTTGCTTTCCTTTTAACATTTTATTTTGCAGTTTTTTTTAATCTAATTTATGAAATCATATTTCTTTTCTCATTTTTTTGTAGCCTTTTATTACAATCATAATTTTTGAAATTACTTAAATAATCATCTTATAAATAATATGTTTACTGCGCAGAGCACTATAATTTGCTAATTTGGGAATGAAGTAAAATAAATAAAAAAATAAAATAAAATAAGGAACTCTTAGAAACTTACATTTTTATTTTTCTTATATTGGATAATAGTGGAAGATTCTAATTACCTAATTTTAAACAGTGTATCTGGCAAATGACCACCTTCACAATCCACATATTGCTCCAGTTGCTTTCTGAACTTCTCATGTACTCTTTCAAGCATGCCTCCTGACGTTCTTGTCTCAATATTGCTCTGTTGGTCTTCCAGGTTATTGGGATGGTTGCAATAGATTCTTGACTCATGTTAACCCCAAAGAAAAATACCACTGTGCTAAATCTGATAAAAGTGTGGGCCAATTGAGATCACCCATTTGAGAGATAAAGCCTTCGAAGAAACGCTTGCCCGAGTGCAAGGGTCTCTAAGGAATTTCTATGAGCTTCATTTTTTTCCATACATATTATCTTTGTTTACGCACCCACTGAGTTGAGATGAAAATGTCCCTCATCAGTAAAGAACACATTTGCATCACGGGGCATGGTTGCAAGTATTCTTCACTAGTTATATCATATTGTATTGAACAATCAGAACTGTATTGATAATAGCAGAACCACAGACATTTAATACATGTAAAAAATCAGTTTGTTATGAGCAATCTTTTTGAGAGAACATCTTAAAATGCCAATGACAAATACTTGTTTCTGAGCTGAGTGTTTTGGAGGTTGCAATATTGCTGCTCTATTTAGTTTAGCAATTTCTGCTGTTATAATGTTTCTCTCATTTTTCCTTCATACAGGTAACACATTCTCTGTTATAAATGCATTTACCCAATCTACAATTGATTGTCACCCAGGAATATATCTGCATGGGGAAACTGCAAATCTCCAATGAAAAGCATGCTGCACTGAAATGATCTAATGGAAATTTGAGAAATACACTTTAACTCAAAACGAGGACTCCTCACGTGCTCACTGGGTAAAACTGAGTATTACGGTCACACCTTGGCGAACTTGGCGAAATTATTTTTCGCCATGGGCTTGAGACGGGTGTTTTGGAAATTGATTGGCAACCCAAAAAGAGTGCCAATCGACCTGTAATTGGCGCAGAAAAACGGCGGGAGTTTCACCCGACTAGAAATTCCCCCTTCCCTCCCCTAAAAGTAAATGCCGGTTTCCCCCCCATATTTCGAATCGCTAAGCCTAACCGCATGCAAGAAAACAGTGATCGTAATAAGAATTGATTAAAAATTCTATTTAAAAATATTTCAGGATTAAAATTAAGTAAATAGAGTAGCAAAATAATTACATTTAATAATATTTAATTAAAAACAAATTAAAAACAGAATTTCAGCTATTAAACACAGAATGTTACAAATCATTACTACATAAAAGTAAACAAATCTAGAATAATTTTAAAAAATAGATTCTATAATTTCATTTATTATTGGAAATTTAAATACATACACTTCTAGGAATTCAGCACGCCTGCAGAAAATAAAATAAAATTCTTACCTACATTTTTCACCAGGCTCTCTACACACACAGCAAAATCAAAATTGAATATAAAATACGGGATTGAAAATCCGGCGCTATACCCACAGCAAAAAACAAAACGAATATAAAAGACAGGATAGAAATTCCTTCGCTATATTCTCAGCGAAATACAAAAGGAATATAAAAGACATTATTGAAATTCCGGCACTATATCCGACCCGAAATAAAAAATGTGTACATAAAAGATAATATTTATATTACACGCTACATCCGAAGTGAAATAAAATATAAATATGAAAAAACAAGATTTAAATTACCGCTCTTTACAGCCGATAAAAAAAATCCAAAATAAAAATGGCTAGCGTTTCCGGGGTATTCGGACGATATGCATAGTGACACATTTGGCGACTAATCGCTTTTGGTGATTTTATGGCGAAAAAACTTGGCGATGAAAAATAATCGCCAAATTTTACCGATTTGGCGACTTTTCGCTCAGACCGTGGCGACCTTCTGAGATTTACGAGGTGTGACCGTAATACTCAGTTTAGCCGCTCACTGCATTGTGGAACAGCTGATGAGTACAAACCTCCCATTGGTTACTATAACCTCACCTACTTTCCCCTCTCTTTGACCAACATCGCCACCACACTGTGAAATCTAAAGAGGCAATTTACTGTGCTCCATTCTGTACATCATTACTGATAAGTGGATGATATTTTTAATAGCAAATCCTACATTTCTCTCATATTACATTTTTATTTACCAAATCTTAATGATTAGCTTAATCAGTCTTACAGATGTATTTATTTACATCGTAAGTTACTTCTAGTCTTGAATTTAGCTATATAATTTTTGAAATTTATATATTAATAAAATTCTTTTAGGCAAATAGCTGTTAAATAGATTTAAACTCTTACATTTATTTTGTATTATTTGCTATCTTATTTTTGAATTTATTTTAAGTTAGAAGACTTTACATTTATATTGATAATCATAATTTATGTACGTTTCTTAAGATGTTTGTTGTCAAATGTAATTTCTGTTTAAAGTTATATTCTTTAATTTCCTAAAAAAATTTTCTTATATTTTTTAAGTACACAATTTTAAAGAAGTGTTTAGTTTTGCTTATGCATTCAAAGTTTTATTATTTTCATTCGCCATTGTCCTTTTAAAATTAATTTTACATTTATTTTTCTGAACATGATAATTGCCAAAATATTTTAAATTGATAGTAAATTTTTTTATTATTTTGTGATCAGTGCATATTTTATTATTTTAGGCTTTAGATGAAGAAGCTAAAATGCTGCAGAAGGAATTTGAAAGTCTGCAACAAGAAGCAATAGGATTTGGTGCTTCAAAATCACTTTTGCAGAAGTTCTTAAAAGAAACCAGTACTTATCTTGCTGAAATCAGTATGAAAATTGATGAAATTGAAACTGTAAAAGAGCCTGTTTTGAAAACAGCTTTAACTCAGACTGATAAGGACCAGGTTATAATTTTAGAGAGCTCCAATGCACCCATTGTTCCAGATTTCATAGCTAAAGTAAATAAAATCCGAGAAGCTGTTGCTGCTGTTAATAGGCAATTGTTGCAACCAGAACTCTCTGGGAAAGATTTTGAAGATTTTGGTAGGCAAGAAAATTCTTTAAAGGTAACTATGTTTTTTTTATATCACATAATAAGTGAATTTTTATCCTTTTATTAAATACTTGTTCATTTTGTGTTATTATATTTGTTGATACTTTTCTAGTTATTTTTAATAACTGCTTAAAATATCAACAAGTGCAGTTGCAATTATTATTTTTTTGCAGTGTGTGAAGGACAGCACAAATGCTCTTAAACCAAATGTTGATGTGATATGGGTTGAAAAAGAGAATATTGTTAAAAAGGCCTCTAAAAGTGATGTTGCACAAGTTGATCGTGTGACTGATAAACTGAAGGAAGAATGGAATAGATTAAACAAAGCTTACGAAGAAAGATATAAGTATGAGAATACATTTATTGTGTTTCAGTATTATTATTATTATTTGTTGAATGCATTAGTTCTTACTCATTAAATTGTGTTACTTTTGTCTTAGAAATATATATATATATATATATATATATATATATATCTATATATATATATATATATATATATATTTATATATTGTTAAAATATTGTTGACTTTTAACAGATATCTATAATTACTAATGTTTAATATTTGGTTTTCCTATGGGTATTTATATTATACTAAAGAGTTTTAACTGTTCATAAAATATAAATTTATTGTCAGATTATTATATAAAAAGAACCACAAAGTTCTGAAAAGACTTGGGAAGTTAAATATATTGATGGAAAATGAAAACACAGAGTGTGCAAGTATTATACTGCTATCAAAACATTCATATACATATGATTATAAAGGAATCATTTTTACTTTTTGCTTGCATTCAAGTATGGATTTTCAATTTGATGAGACTGATTTTAAATTATGTTAATATTTAGAAGAGCATAAGGAATTAGATTTTTAACTAATTTTATATTTACATGATATTCGTCTTTTTGCCTTGAGTTTCTTGATATATTTTGATAATATAGAGTAAAACCCAATAATAAACTATGAATATTTTAAATAAAAGAGTTCTATCTTTAAGAGTTTAATTAAATTCTTGAAACACAAACTCAGTGTAAACTGCTGAGGAACACACACTGAATGACTTGTAAAAATGCTCAGAACATTGTAAGATTTGATGATTAAAAAAAATCAGCTTTCTTGTTTAACACTAAATTTTTTTTTTTATAACTTTTGATAAGACATTGTTCTGTCAAAAATTTGTGTTGAATGACAGAAAAATTTAGGTAAGAAATACATTCATGAAAATTATTTCCTTGCATTGAAAACAAACTAAAAGAAGTGGGAAAAGAAACTATTATATAGGACTGGTGAAGAGCTTTCATAGCCAATTAGGAAAATATATGTATATAACTTTAATTATTAAAGAAGAAATAATATTGTTTGAAAGGGTAACATTATTAATCATTACAGTCCTTACTTACAAAATTTTCTTTTTGTTTGAAAATATTTCTGTAGGAACAGCAAATTAGTTTGATTGTTCAATAACGAGATTTATTCTCCGTGTAAGAAGATTGTAAATATTTTCATACTGTATTATTTAAAAAATGTGATTATAAACCAAAACTGAATTCAAAATTTAGGAGTGTTAATACTTTGCTGATATGTATATACTCTATTACTAAGTAGAATATATATATATATATATATACATTTCCACTAGTTGATTAATTCAATGAATTTTCTTATGTTATAATGATATGATTATTAGGTATGAGGTATTTTAAACTTACTCTTATAGAGTTTTATTTTATGTATCAAATGTTTTGGACTTAAATGATTTAAATTATATTCATAATAGTATTGCTATAGTAATAATAATACTGTCATTAAATGCTAATGAATCATAGTGCTATAGTATGGAAGAAATTTCTTGTTCAAAGTATATATATTCTTTAACAGATGCTTGCTATTTTTTTAAAATCATATATCCTTTCATTTTTCATTAGGCGTTGGGAGAAGGCAAGAGATGTGTGGCAGAATTTTGAAAGTGATCTTCGAAATATGACCTCGTGGCTTATGAGTTCTGAAGCAATATTGGGTCATAGTCGTTTGCAGAATGGAAATTTAGATTATGAAAGGGCGAAAATGCATCAAGAGGTATACAGAAGTACAGCATTCTATCAAATGTTTATTTGAGTTTGAATGTGTAGTATTTAATATTTAAAATGTTAATGTGATTTAGAAAATAAATTTATTATACTTTTTTTTGTATTATATGTCTTTACTTTTTATTTACCTGTCTTATATTAATTTCATTCATTGTTTTACAAAATTAAACAGATTAGTGAAAAAAATTTAACAGATTAGAAACAGGTTAGTGAAAAAATAGCCATTCTTTTCTTTTAATTTTCACTTACATCATCAGATTATTGTGAAGTATCCAGTTTATTTCATTCTGTATTTCGTTTTTAATTTTTTATAATTTATTACTGAATATTTTATATTATATTCATAATTTTTCAAAATTGTGTGCTTTCTTTGACTACATTGTTTCATACAGCTGCAGTTATAATTGAAGTAAAAAATACAGAAATAAATTTTACATTACACGGGAATATAGTTTTAGATATATTAAATTTTATTCTTGAATTTCTCTTGAGAAATCAGCATAATAGTGCCTCATAGCATTATTGTTAAATCATTTATTAATTATATTAATTTAAGAGTTAATTATAGATTTTACTTCCCCTTCATGATTTTAGTTATTTAGAATCTTTCTCTTTGTCACATGTTATATTTTGATTTTATCTTTTAAATCTCGTCTTACTAATGAATCATTAAATTTTTGTCACCTTCAGCTTAACAGTTCATGCATTTTATTTGCAGTTTGGCTTTTTGGATATTTGTTATTGTTATGAATATACTTTAAATTGCAAGTTCTAGTCTAATTAGCTTTTGCGTGCAAAAAATGTCTACTGAGTGGCAACAAACCATCAATGAATCAATTATTGCTTCTGAAATAGATATTATCATACAGATATTGCAATGGATATTATAATACATAATTTGAGTTTTTCCCTGTGGTATCGCCATGTATACTTAAAAAAACATTTAAAAAATATTTTGAGTAGCTAAAGTTTGTTGTGTGTGTATTTCATTTCCTAAAAACAACATTGTTGATGTACTTATGTAGTATTTAATGTAAGGTAATATGATTATAAATATTTTTCTTCCGATATGAAATATTATTCATATTTTTATAGGATTATGATGAAATGCATGTTTTTTAATTTTAAAACAGTTTCATGTTAATTTTAAATTTTATTTTTAAATGTTAACTTTTGAAATGTTTGTTTTCTTTTTGTATTCCCTTACTTAGCTTTTGTTTTAAAAGTTGTTACGGTTTTAGTGTATGTTTACTTATCTTAATCTAATATACTTTCTGAAGATGCTGCAGAAACAGGTTAGTGAAAAAATGGCCATAATGGAAAACATAAACGTGACTGGTCAGAAAGTGCTAAAGCAGTGTTCTACACCAGATGCTATACTATTACAAGAACAACTGGATTCTATCAATAAGCGTTGGAAATCTCTTGTGACTGAATTAGCAGCTAGAAAAGCGAAGTAATTATCAATTATTTAATTTTATGTTAATCGGTAGATATCAACACTACACTGGTAGATATGATTATGTAGTAAAATGCTTTTGAGGCATTGCATAATCTTAACATGTTTATTGAATTTCATGAACTTTTAGGAGTTGGAATAAATCTTCCTGTGATTGTGCTACATTTTTCCATAATATTTCATTTTTAAAATTCTATTAGTAAAATGTAATAACAATTGTTCAAACTTCTAATTTTTCTTGTATAATAATTTTTTTTCTTTATGCGTGTTATATATGTATTATGTTATGAAGCATAACAGTAGCTAATGTTCTCTTGGAATGATTGCAGTTTCTTATTGTTTAATCTACAAGTTTTAATGCATCATTAAGAATGTTAAATTCATTTGATATTTTTTCATTTGTATATTTTTATCATAGTATATTCATTTCAAAAACATAATTATGCAGAAAAATGTTTTTTTATGATGAAAACATACTAAATAACAATTTCTTGCTCTGGAAATTGGCAAAAAATTTGTAATTCATATATGAAATTCTTATTGCAAATGATTACATAAGTTGTTTCCAATTGATAATTTTAAATATGTTTTAGAGTTCACTCTGATATATAGAGTTTACAATTTACTGCTGATGTAGAGAAATGCATTCAAATATGTTAGGTTACAATCACTGCATCATGTCCAAAAATCAGCAATCCATAATTTAAGATTGATTGTTGTACAAGGAGCTATCATTGCATAGGATTATAGGTATTGTATGCAAGTATGGATGAATGGTATTTATAGAATCGTATTATAATTTTTATTTTGTGGACAGTTTTGTTTCTATTGTTACTATAAAAGACAAATGTAAGATTCTATTGTGGTGGTTTTGGACACATTGAAGAAACAAACATGCTTCATGCATGTAAACAGCAGCTGTTGCTTTATTCTTTAAAATATTTCAAGATCATTGAAAATAGTCCAAGTTAGTTAAACAGTTATCCTTAAACTTTTGTGTGGTTAGAAAATGTGTGATATGGAATATGTTGCAAAATCAATGTATTGCTTTTGAATCTCAACTTTTTAATGTGACATATTTTCTGACTGATGGAAGTTTAGTATTTTCATTTTTGTAATTTTTTGTACTCTATCTATGAGACCCATAAATGTGTTCTGTTTTGTACACTGAATGCTAAAAAGTAATTAACTGAATACTCTATTATCATATGAGTGTGTTTCTATATCCTTATGCTCCAGAGGACCATGACTAAAGTAATGCCACTTATATGGCAACTAAGCTTTGTCTTATTGGGGCAAATTTATGTTCATGAATGAGAAATAATTGCAATTCATAACATGCATGTAATTATCTGATAAGCTGTAGACGTTATCTGTCAAAGAAT
The DNA here is from genome assembly GCA_030067965.1 of Latrodectus elegans. Taxonomy (NCBI): domain Eukaryota; kingdom Metazoa; phylum Arthropoda; class Arachnida; order Araneae; family Theridiidae; genus Latrodectus; species Latrodectus elegans. The sequence continues at coordinate 70,387,044 of CM057812.1, read as the reverse complement.
ATCAGATTATTATGCAATTAGAGGAGGAAGTATTGTACACTGTTTAGGAATTTAACTGTAATATTGTAATACTTTCTCTCTCTTTCACACACACACTCACACTCACTCACTCACTCTCTCTCTCTTTCTCTCTCTCTCTCTCTTTCTCTCTCTCTCTCTCTCACTCACTCACCCACTCACTCACTCTCTCTCTAAACAATTTTATTGTTTCAAGATGGAGAACTAAACCCATATGTAAAGTGTTAAATGGCAGCAGTTAGTCTTGCTTGACTAACTGCTGCCAATGCCCATATGTAAAGTGTTAAGTGGCAGCAGTTAGTCTTGCTTGACTAACTGCTGCCAATTTAATTGATAAATAATCTGTGCTTTTGTGGAGTTGTCATTGTTGATCAGTGAAAGTACAAGGTTGAAAGTGGGATGCTCATAGTAGTGGTGTGTATACACATCCCCCCCCAACTAGTCTCATAAAGCATGGTCAGATGATTTGAAGCTTGGGTAACAATAAATTTTCTCAAAGCAAATGAATGTTATTTTTTTATTTTAAAACTCAACTTTTTATTGTGACATTTTCTGACTGATGGAAGTTTAGTATTTTCAATTTTGTAATTTTTTGTTTTATTTAAAGAATAAACTCATTAATTAGTTTTTTGCTGGATTTGATTAAATCAAAGCATTATTGGTCAGTTTTTTCAGTTTTTATGATTTTGTGTTTAATGTGTGGAAGACATTAACAATACTTTTTTGTTTTGATATAATTTATTGTATTTTTGAAATTTTAATTATAAAGCTTTCAGAAATTTTTACATTTCAAAATTATTTGTTAAGATTTATATATTATATTTCCTAAAAACGTTTTCAAAATTTTGATTAAGTCTTTTCCATTTCTTTATAAGATTGGAAGAAGATCAAACTGCTTTAGCTGTTGTAAAGGATGAGATGCAAGATTTAACATCTTGGCTAAAGGAGATGGAAAATCTCCTGTGCAGAACACCAAAAACTACAGATCTCTCTACTGCCAAATCTTTGCTTGAGAAATTAAAAGTATGGATGAAATGTAATTTTTTATGATTTTAAAATTTGATTTGTAATTATACGTAAGTTATAAAATTGATAATTTTTAGATGTTATTGATATATTTTTATTTATTGCAAAATCTTTTATCTAAAATAAAACTTGATTTGTGCATGTAAATTGTTCAACACAGCTACTTTTTTTATAACTTTAATATATTAGAAAAACCGTTTTCAGGAAATCATATTTATATTTAGTTAAGGTTATAAAAAATATTTCTGTAAATTTATTATATTTGCTTTCTCAAATGATAAATTTTGTGCAAGATAGTTCTTATATTCATGTCTTCAAGAATAGTTTATTTATTCCTAAGCAGTAATTTGATGGTCATTGATTGGGACAACAATGTACTTTTGTTATTTATATTGTTGATGAATAGAATTGTTTAAGATTTAAATCGAAAGTAGAAATTTTTTTACTAGTCAATATTAATTAATAGCAGCTGTGAAATGGACCTAAGAATAAGATAGTTTTGTTTTTTCCTTCACAGAACTCAGACTAGTTATAATTTTTTGTTATGATATGGAGCTGAGCAATTAAATTGGTTACAATAGTCCAAATTTATGCCTAAAATGGATATCATGTGTTTGTGTTCTCCAGCATAACTCTTTAATGTCGGGAACAATTTTAAGAATTTTGTATACATGTGACTTTCTAGAAAAACTCTTTGGGGATAAGATAGCCATAGCTCTGATAAATAACTCTAAATTAAAAAGTGAGATATGCAAATTAATCAGTAATAAACAATTTTAATGTCAATAATTTATGTTGCTACTAAGGTTAATCATAGCACTTCTGGTAACAACAGCATAATAATAAGTTGGGGGAAAAAAGACATACACAAAAGATTGACATTAGTGTTTAGTTATAATTTTTTGAAATTTCTTAGTCATATATTGACTTTTTTGATGACATTTAATTGAAGTTGAAGGTTTATTGACATGTATGTGAGAAAAGCTGATTTTGAATGATTTGATAATTTAGCAAATAATTCATTAATTTTTCATTAAGTTCTTTGGCAATGAGCTTTTATGACTAAAAACTAGAATACATAAAATAAAAATAAATGGTTATTTGCTATTTGAAAAACAGTTTTAATGGATTATTAAATCCTTCTGTTTCTTTCATTATTTAGTTTGGTGCATTTCATAATTTCATATAATGTTATAATTTTTAAATCAACAAAAGAAATTAGTTTTAATTTGTGCTCTATAAAAATAAAATTAATTTATGTATAGCGATTGATTAACATTATACAATTATGTATATTGTCAATTTAGTTTATATGATAATTTTTTATAATTTTATAATATTTGCAATCATTTCAAACATATATTTTTATGAATTGATTTAGTTTATATGCACTTGATAGTACTCAATTATTATTATTATTTACAAAATTTTCTATTAAATATTTATTATAGTGGGAAAAAAGATCTTTTACTTTTTATTTTTAATACATTTTATTTGATTCAAAAATAACTTTTATTAAAAATATAATTCTGAATATAATAAATTTCTATCATTGTTAATTTAACAAAGTTTTGGCTAATTAAATAACTTTATTTAATATTTTATTGTTTAGCTAGATGGTTCATTGCTTGATTATATAAATCTTGTAGTTTCTTCTATTTTATTATTTGTATTAATTTTAAATAAAAAGGAACTTTAAAAAAAATTTCAGATTCAAGTATTTTTAGATCTTTTTAAATTTGAATTAATGTTGAAATGAGTTTATATTGATATTTGCAATTTTGATCTTATTATAATGATATTATATAATAAAAGTAATGTATGATTATAATTTATAAAGTGCTAATTTTTAGGAACATGAGAAAGATATTCCATCACGACGAAGCAGTCTTCTAACAGTTTTATTAGCTGGAACTCTAGTAAATATGGATGAAGTAGAATCGTTAGAACAAAGATATGCAAAAGTAACTAACATTTACTTTAATAAATTAAATTGACATTTAATTGAATAATATTATATTTTTGGATAACTTTCATATTTTATTTTTTGAATTGGCTGTATATTTTACTCACTTAAAAATGTCTGCTGGCAAAGATTTTATTGTGTTTTTCATATCCTGAAATATTTGATTTATTTAGATGTTTCTTTTCCCAGTTTAATTAAGTTGAATGATAAATATGACGAGTTTGCAAATACATTCTCCACAATCATTTATTATATTTCATTTTTGTTTCTATTTATCATATTTTTAATGCATTTATCATATGCTGATAAATTTTGAATTTAAAAACTGATTGAATTTTAAAGTGTTACCAGCCAATATAATCCAGTTAATGTCATTCATAGTACAGTGAATCAAAATTCATTAAATTATGGATTGCATTAAATTAAGCAAAGTTATTTCAATTGGTATTGGTAGGTAAAGAACTATGTAATTTGTCTTAATGTGATATTTGGTACAAGTATAATACAAATGAAATTATGCTAGTTTTGATGTTGAAAGTCAAAACAATAAACCTCAACATTGATTAAAAAATAAATAATTTGGAGCACATATACATTTGATTAATAATAGGATGTATATTTAAATATATGTACAGGCTATATATAATTTAAAGCATTTTATTCTAGTAAAAACATTCTAAAATAAGTTTTCTTAAAAATCACCTTAAAGTTTTGAAAAATTATTTTTTAAACATAATATTTTTACATTAAATTTAGGGACATAAAATAATTTTTGCCATGTATTATTTAAAGTAAAAATTTCTTTAAATTTAGTAAAAAAGAGATAAAAGTGATATTGTTTTCTTTGCTTATATTGATTATTTAGAATATATGCTTGTTAATTCGTTTATGCATTCATTATTCTTTTGTGATTCAACAAATTTCTTATTTTAATCCTGTTCGTTTCCAGTTCATGTGTCATAAGATCACTGAATCAAAAAATGTTCATTTCAGTACTTTGAAAGAGTTTCTGGTTTAATTTGTTTCACTGGTTTGTTTAACATTATTCAAATATTTAGGCAATATTTTTTAATTATTTAAACATAAATAATAAATAAAAATGTGAAAATAATTACCATAGAAGAGGGGAATAAATTCATTTGATTTTACTTGATCTTTAAAGGTTAGCTTATGTTCCAAAATATGTGCTTTAGTAAATGGAAAGGTTTTATACTGGTAAATTTAATTTAAAATTACTTCTAATGACATCTAATTTTATGAAAGTTTCTTCTATTGATTAACCATTCAAAGTTTATCTGTTTTAAAAAAGTAATATAATGTTTTGCTCAGAAGGGATTTTATCAAATGAACCAGAAATGTAAAGCTGTAAATAGATAACCTGAAAACAAAAGATTTGATTGTATCACTTTATATTTTCATTTGTTTAAATTAAATGTTATTTATAAAATTTCTCAAATTAACCGTGAAATGTAATTTTGTCATTATTATTTCTTTAATATAGTTTTAATAGTAAATATTTATTCCTTTTATTCAATGAAATATTTTTAAGATACTTGCTGTAATTAATTAATTTTATTTATTAATTTAGATACTTTAATGGTTTATTTTGTTTGTTTTCATAGGTTAAATTTTTTTCATAATATTTAATTTCCTTACAATGTAATTAGTTTTATAATTCATGCTTAAGTATTTCTTTTATATTTTCTATTTAGGTAACAACTCTTCTTCCAGAAAGGCGGCAAAATTTAGAGCTATATATCCGTGATTTATCTGCCTTTGAAGAACAAGTTCAGATTGAAAATAAATGGCTGATAGAAACTAAAAAGTCTATGGAAGATCGCATTTCATTGTACAGTGCAGGGAAAAATGTTGATGCAAATAATATGGTAAATGACATACTTATTTACCAGTTTGCTTCTTGAAACAATTCCACTTTGAAATTAACAAAACTTAATTGTTGGATGTATGCTTACATTATTTATATTAATTGGAAAATTATTTAATAATTCAATGCATTTAATGTTGCCATGTAAAATGGCTCCTTTTTCAGTCATATAATTTTAATTGCAAAATTATTTAAAATAAGACAAAATACTATTTTCAAAACTATTAAAAGAACAAATACATATTCTGTTTAAAGCTATTGATTGAAAATTTTTGTACATTTCTTCAATATTAAGGTTTACTTAAAACAATTGCAATTAATATTTATTGTATTATTTCATAGGAATGCCCGTGATAATTTTATGACTTTAGATAATGTAAAATCTTCTAGGATAATGCACGTCTTTTTCAGTTGGAGCTAAGTATGTGTTCTTCTTAATTGAAGAAGTAGTCAATTTGATATTATTAAGGATATTTTTGATCTCATATTCATAAGTGATGCTCAAGTTACTAATGTAATTTATGTAGATGGAACGTTAAATAAAAATATTCATGCTTACATAGTGTCATGAAAATGTCAAATAATTGTACAGGTTGAATTTAATGTGAAAAATCTGACTATTATTGATATATTAGAAGAATCTTTTCTTTTTGTTTTCTGCATGTGATTTATTTGAGTAATTGCTTAAAATTTCCTGGTTTTTCTTTTCTGCAATGCTTGAATTTTTTAAATATAAGGTTTGTAATATAACTTCTTCAACTGTAAGGCTATTTACTTCAGTGTGTCAAATATTTTTGCGACATACATATTTATGTTTAAATTATATTAAAAATGAAATATTCAAAATATTCATAAAATAATATTCAAAATGAAAAATTAGTTTTAAACTAATTAAAAAACTGATACTGTTTGATAACATAGAAAATAAATTTTTTATTTCTTGTTCTGTTAGTGCCACTGAAGATTAAATATCAGTGATATTATGAAAAATATTTTTGTTTTGTTTAAAAATAGTTGAATGCCTAGAGATTTGAAGAAAGTAACATGTTTCAAATTAAACATTTTAAAATATCCTTTTTATTTTTATGGAAATTTTGTGGTTATTATTCATAGTATAAAACAATTGTCAAAGTGTTTTAACCAGAGGTTTATTTAAGTTTGGCCTCTGACTAGAATAAAATCTTACAAAGCTTTGTAAAAATAGGGTAACCTTTTGTAAAAATTTTAACATTAAATATCCATTTGTTTACATTTTTTTGATTTAATAACTTCAATTAGTTCTTGTAGAGTTATTTATTTGCTTTGATATATTTTTATAGTTTTGCAATGACATATATCCTTTGAGAATTTTTCTTTTTTTCAGAATTTGAGGATATACTATTTTGCTTGATATGTTTTATATTCTCTACAATGTAAATTTGTGAATCTTTATTTTGTTGTCATTACTTAGGCAATCATTTATAATCTTTGTATTGGTTACAGAATAAATCACTTAACATAAATATTGCTCAGTTTGGATTCATATTTGAACATCTTTTACTAAAGTGGGCCTTGAATTTTAAATTTATTCTAAGTAAAATTATTTTTGCAATATAATAGATATGTGTATTTAAAATAATAGTTTTTATTTAATCCAATTGAATCATTAATAATCTATGAGTATATAAATATAATTGATTAAGAATTTCTTATTACCCAATTATTTTTAGGCAGAATAACATAAATACAGCATAAAATATTATATATTTTTCAAAATATTTATCATATTTGACTACTTTTGTTGAAAAAACTGAATAAATATTTCATCTTCTGATTCTTAAACGCATAATATTATTTGATTTTTATGATTTTTACTGTGTTATTGAGTTGGTCATAAATTCATTAATTATTTAATGAACATTTATTTTCCTTATTCACATTCTTACAATAAAATATTATTATTATTTTTTATCTAATTTTTGAATGCAGCATTAAATTTGGTTAAAATTTAACTGTTATAAACAAAAAACATGAGTTTTTCTAAATTCTTTATGTAAGCATTTTGTGTATTTATGTAAGTATTTCTTATACAAATGCATTTAATCTTTGTATTCAATTCATTTAATTCATGCAATGATTTTGCCAAGTTGGCAGGCAAACATTTAGCACTCTGAGTAATGGTTCAGTAGTTTATGGGTTTGAATATCAACTCAGACTTGGATGTCTTTTGTTATTTGGAATATATTTTAAACTGTAAGGCATGGTCTAATCAGTCCTAGCATGCATGAAGTGAATCTTCTGCAACAATCTAACCAAGTTATTTATTCCAAGAACAGTTATTTCAAGGTTTTTCGTGACCAGAACTGTTATTTTGTGTGAAAAGGATGCAAGGAAAAAGCAGATTTATTTTTATTCGATATTGATACACTTATTGTATATTAGACAATCATTGTGTGAAAAAGTTTGTAATTTACCATAGTCTTTAACTTCTTAAAATAGCAAGAGTATTTTAAGATCCATAGATTTAAAAAAATGTTTAAAATTAAAAGTGTCACTCTAAGATTAAAATAATCTTTTATATAAATTTCATATTGTGTTGTGAAGTCCCATATATTTGATTAATATTTTTTCTTTTCAATTGTCATACATTTATATAGTTTTGTATTTTATTTTTTTTTTTCTTATCCTGAATTATTTGGTATTTAATTTTAAATTCCTTGCTAACATCAATCATTCTATTATTAAATGTTTTTGTTTAAGTTCATTTTACTTTAAAGTTGAAAGTATATCTTAGTTTGCTGCAATTTTCAACATTGTATTTTACTTTATTAGTATTTTTGATATTCAATCGATATGGCCTTTGTGTCTTTGAAAGGTTTCTCAAGAAAGCGTTACATCTCATCATGCCAGCATATCAAAGCTTGTCCAGCAGCAAAGTGATTTGGAAATTAAAGCTCAAAAAGCCTCTTTAGTATTGCATCCTTCAATAAAACGAAGCACAAATAGCTTATTTTCTGACTGGTATGCTGTATCGCAACTTTTAAAGAAACTCCGTCCTTATGAAAGATGCCCATCTCCTGTACCTTTAGATACTATGCCACCTGGAGCTTTGGATACAGGTGTGCTTGAAGGTTAGATGTTTTTTATTATATTTTGTTTAAATCTGTGAATTTTTATTTCAAAACTTAAAACATGGGATTTATAAAGCTCAGAAATGTGTTACATCATAAAATTAACAAGCAATTAATTTGATTAACATGTTAAACACATTTGGTGATAGTTTTTCCATTTAAGGATTAAACTAAAAACGTTTGTTTTCTTTTTTATCACTTTTTGGAAATTTATTTATTTATTTATTTTTTTTGAAAAATATTATATATGACGTAAAGTAAATTTATTGCTTTTGGCTTTTGCATATTATGTAATTAGTTTTTTTTAGCAGTAGTAAATAAATTTGCAATATTAGTATTTTTGAATTATGTTTAAATATTTATGACACCCTAGAGTAATTTCCTGAAAAAATAATTCATTACATTTCTTATCATCCTTAATTAAAATAAGCTGAATTTAAAGAAGCCAAGACTTTATTTAGTAAAAGTTATCTTACTCCTAAAATTATGGATTCTTTATTATTATCAATGAAAACAGCATGTACTTTATTTCCAGGAAAGGAAATATTCTTTCTCATATTTATTTATATGTTTAGTTCCAGTCATCTCTAGTCGCCTAAAATGTACTAATCACCCTCCCCCTTTTAAAGAATTCAAATGTTTTTAACATTTTTAAATTTAATTTGTCATAATGAATTCCATTTTGAAATATCATTTGGGATTCAGTTGGTATCATTTGGATATTTATTTTCATTTGATTTAGTTTATTTTATGAAAATTTTTTGTTAACAAAACACTGTTTAGTTCGATTATTGTATTAGAGAATTGAATAACCTAAATAAATAATGCTAGAGATAATTTAAGATTAAACATAGTTTATTTTATGATTATTAGATTATGTTTATTTGCATTTCATTTGAGTCTAATATTTTGTGATTTTCTATTACAGCTCGTAGGTCAAGAATCACTTTTGGTGGTTCTCTTCCTACCAGTGGTCCCGGAAAGATATGGGCAGATCAACTTATTGAGCTTCAAGACTGGCTTGAGGAAGAAGATTTAAAATTGCAATTGCAGGTTGTTGATGTTACAGATCAGAATGCAATTGTTGAAGCCATTGAAAAGGTGCAGGTAAGAAACTCATTTATTTGAAGAAATATCTGTACTACCACTACTATTAATGTTTAACCAAATGGTCAAATATACAGAACTGTTTCACTAATAAACAAAAAGAAAACCTGAAAGAATATATTGCTTGTTTTGTTGATATCATTAATGAATGAATTATGCCTGCAGTAAAAAATTTTAGTATCTCTTGTACAATAGTTTACTTTTGAAAAAACTTAAATTTTGTTAAAGTTTTCTGTAACATATAGTTTGTTTGGTACATAAAATTGAGCAGCATATTTTTTTTAATCAGATAGTTTAATTGTTTGTATCAAGTTAAATCTTATTGCTTTTAAAAATGGAGTTATAGTATAGAGTAATACAAAAAACATGGTAGAAATTATTTGAAATTTCTATTTCAAATATATGTGTAGGGATCTAAGTATAATTCTTTCATATTATAAAGACAAGCATATTAATATTTCAGAGGAATGCTAGTTTCTAGAAATAAATAATGAGCAGTATGTGTGGAATCATTGTCCTTTAAGGAACGATTATTTATTGTAGGAGAATATGAGAATAATCCAAATCATGTCAATGTTCAAGAAATATGTTATCCAGACTTTGGACAGAAATGGACACATAGGGAAGTGGAAATTGTAGAACATTTAGTTTGATGTTCACTGACAATATGGTCACAGGAGAGAAATGTGGAGAGGGTTTCTAATGTGTGACTGACCCTACAGTTAGCTGTCATAATATGACATGTCTGCATGAGTCTCATCACCATGGAATTACTGACATCTTAACATGGTTTGGACTGATATTTGCTGAGTGTTTAATTTCATTGGATACAGAGAAATTCATGGGGTAGAGGGGCATCCCATATATATATATATATATATATATATATATATATATATATATATATATATATATATATATATATATATATATATATATATATATATATATATATATATATATATATATATATATATATATATATATATATATATATATATATATATATATATATATATATATATATATGTATGTATATATATATATATATATATATATATATATATATATATATATATATATATATATATATATGTATATATATATATATATATATATATATATATATATATATATATATATCTCTGTATGTATATATATATATGTATATATATATGTATGTATGTATATATATATATATGTATATATATATGTATATATGCATATATATATATATATACATATATATATATATGCATATATACATATATATATATACATAGTTGCATAAAGGGACATCCCATGCAAATTGCATGGGATGTCCCTTTATGCAACTTCTTATGGATTACATTAAGGGATTAAGGGTAGAATCCATGCAATGTCCCTGATGCACTGGAGGATTTGAAATTGGTCATCCAAAGTAAGAATTTATGCACTCGATTTGAATTCACTCCAGAATATTATTAAATGTTATTTGTACATTGCTGCAAAAAATAGGTTTCACATTTTCACAGGTTGTCTTTTTTCAAAACAATCGCTTATTTCCTATCATGCTTTTTGGACCACACTGTTGCTCTACACTGAATGGTTAGAACTCTATTTTTACATTCAAAAGTTTGTGAATTTAAATCTCACTTGGGCAAGGATATGTGTAGTGGTTCAAACTTTATTTTAAACTGTAGACTCTATTTGAATTAACTCTGCAAAAAGAGACCACAAAGTGACTAAACAAGTAACCAATATATTGTAAAAGGTTAAGTGTATATAGTTTCTTTACATTTCATTACCAAAAAGATCACAGTTTTATTACTAAAAGAGGAAATACAAGATTCTGTTTTGTCTTTTCATTTTGATAGTAATTTTTGTTTTCATTTCATAATTAGTGTCAAAATGGAAAGAGTTATTACTAAAAATTAGTATCAAAACTACTAATTTTTAGTAATAACTCTTTAATAAAAATTAGTTTTAAAATATCAAAAGTAGTTGCTTTTCAAGTAATTATTTTTGATATTTTAACCTAAAATTGGGTCTGGCAATTTGATTATTACATGTATGATTGAGTAAAAAACATTTGTACATTTATCAAAAATCTTATCTACATAATGATAAACATTTGATGTTGACTGAATTTTTTATTCAGTTCTATTTAATGAGTGTGATGCATGTTTTTTGATGAGTACTTATGCAAGAATAAAAAACAAACTTTTTCCATTTTGAATCAAAAAGGAAATTTTTATTCTTTTTATACTGTGTAGTTGTAATTGTATGCCATATATTTCTTATATCGAATTTGAATTATTTATTTAATTGTAAAACAAGTTAATTTTAGTTTATTTGAAGCAATCATAAGTTAATTTGATATTTTTAATTCACTGTGTTTATCACTGATGTGCAACAAAATATTTTTACCTTTTCTTCATTCTTTATTTCAATGTATCTCTAAAATCTTAAAATCCACTTTTTGAATTCTTTATGAAGTAATTTTGCTTTATTAAATATGCTTAATATTAAACTTAGGACTTTTAAATTATTCTTTGCTCAAAAAAAAAAAAAAAAAAAAAAAAAATCATAATCTTAAACATATATATGATTTACTTTTATTCATTTTCATTAATTTCAAAGAATTAATATACATATAGCAATTTAAATTTTAATTATCAAAATACTTACCATTCAATTGAAGTTTAAAGTGTGCCTAATGTTTATAAACCAGTGTAGCTTATTGATGCCTATAGTTTTTCAAATTGAAAATGAAGAGTATTTTAGTAGTCTTTGCTAAATTGGATGTATATAGGTTTATAAAGAAAGTGAAATATTGTAATATGTTCTTTCAAGTGGTAAAGAAATATGTGTTCGATTTCCACACATTCCTATCGTTTCATTCCTATTTCCCCAAAATATTGTTTCCTCCCATAAAAACATTTACTGAACCTAGTATTGATTCATAAAGCTGTAGGGAAATTGCATGAACAAAATGTTTAAAGCAGAGCTGGGATTGCAAAAGGCCTCGTGTACGATATAAATCGAAAAAAACGACCATAAAATTTAGGCTTAAGATCAATAGAAATGATGTTGTTTTTTTGTGGAAGCAGCTTCTTCATATTCTCCACCAAAGGGCATGTTTATGTTTGTAGAACTGTTTTGGATCTCAGCATGTTGTTTCCAGGAGTGAAGTATTGGCTGGTTCTATTATGGTTTGTGATTTCATATTGTTGTTTGGAGTAAGTCTTTTTCTCACCTTACATGGAAATCGTTTCCATTGCACCTATTAAGACCATCTCTGACTCTCTCTATTGTTCCATCACACACACTTAATTTTAGACTTCAAATGAACATGACTCCATTGCACACCTTTATGGCCTGCCCATATCTGTTGGTATATGATTAGAAAGTGTAATCTTTTTACTCTTTTCTTGCATCCCTTTGCGATATTTATCAGTTTCTGTCTGAGGAATGGTATAACATCCGATTTACTGACATATACAAAGTTTGTATATGTCTGTTTCAAGAAGGATTCAAATCTTTGTGTTGTTTTAGTTGCTAAAAGTGTTCCTACTTTATATTAGTTGCAAAACACTTCTTAATGTATTGCTTTATATTATTTCGGACAACCACTATAGTTGCATAAATAAAAAAGCTTTAAGTGTTCCTCAGGAATTCATGGATATATTGAATCATTTTATCACAGTTAAATATAAAAGTAGTTTGATTTCAAACAGATATTTGATAAAAAAAAATATGTGCATTAACTGCGGTATATTAATATTTGTTAACCATTAGGTGTTAAAACCTATTGTATATTCCAATAGAACAATAGTAAAATTTTCTAATAAATATTTATTTGATATTTTTTAGGTATAATAAGTCATTTTAAAAATTATTTACCCATTGTAATACAATTTTTTTTACAAAATTATGAATTAAAGTATTTTTCATAATATAATATTACTAAACAATCTGAAATGGATGTTCCATTTATGTTTTTTTTTATTGAGGTATGTATTATACAGCTTTTGAGAGTTGTCATTTTGCAAGATCTTTGCCAGTATGCATCTAGCAATCGTTTACGCCATCACTTATATTTTGCCTATTTTCTTTTGAATCTTTATCCTAGTTTTTTTTAAATGTAAACATCATTGCAAATGTCAGATTTATTACTGTTCACTTTCAAATTTTTAATGAAGTGATTTTTCTTAGAAAAAAGGTATTGAAACTTTTGAAAATGAGGTATAAATTAATAAGCTAATTTCACTATTTCATTTAAATATAATGAGAATGCTCAAAAGCATTCTCATTCAAAAAGTAATGTTGCCTAACAACTTGGCAGAAATTTTACTAGTCAAAGAAAAAGATGATATTATGAAAAAAATATACTTGAATTGATTTTGCTATTTTAAAATGTTTTAAATTATTAATATTTCTTGTTATATAATTTGTAAAGAACATTTGTAGAATATAGAATGCTTTTAAATTATTTTTTGATCCCAGTGTAGAAATTTTACTAGTTAAAGGAAGAGGATATAAAAAAATGTTCTTGAATTGATTTTGCTATTTTTAAATGTTTTATTTAGATTATCATATAATTTGTGATAAAAATATAATAAAATTATTTAATTTGATAAAAAGAACATTTATAATATATAGAATGCTTTTAAAATAGTATCAGACTCCAGTGCGATCTTATGAAATTTATTGATAATTATTGAATTTGCATTGTATATCAAATACTTATTTCTATTATAATCGAATGATGGCCCAGTATTCTATACTTAATAGGGAGATAAAGTTCACAGGTTTATAGTGTGAGATATTACAATGTGTCAATAAAAATTCTTAAAGAAAGGAATTACTCAATTTTTTTGGGTTATCTTTTTTTTTATTAATGTGTAGTTCAGAATTACACTAAGATGATGAGTGTGGAGATTAAACATATTAATAATATCAATATGTATGGATACATGTTTGTTTGAATACATGTGTGTGTGTTGAGATCAGAATGGGATTAATTATGACCATTTTTGGAGTATCTCTTTTTTCAAGTTCTACTTTAACAAAAACTATTGTTTGCTCGATTTGTTTCAAGGTAATATATAAGCTAGAGCCAATTGCTTCTTTGTGGAAGGGTTGCATTCTTTGAAATTGAAGGTTTCAGGTTTGTCAGTGTTCGGAAGATTTGGGAAGCAATTGTTGAACACAATGGGTGATGGACGTTCACCCCCCACGGATGTTCATCCAGGAAACAATATTGCATTTTTGTTTCCTGGATGAACATCTGAAAGATGCATGGATGAGAGTTTTTTATTGTTTATTTCTTATGACACTTGAGTACAATCCACTAAATATGGAAAGTTCCATCAGAAAGTTGTAATATGTTGTGATTATTAACTTTGTCTTCAACTGTTAAGTTATGCATTATCAATGTATATAAGCGAAGATACAGTTCTTAAAGTGTATTCCAAACTCACAAATGTAAAGCCAAATCTCCACTTATTACTGTGTAGATGATCATTTTTACAAACTCATAGAGATTGGTAGTAATAGTTCTTAAAATCGAAAATTTACAGTACAGAAAAATAAGCATTAGATATGAAAAGTATTATTTTTTAACCAAACTAATCTCTTTCTTTTTTATATTTCAAGTACCATTAAAAGTTATTTAATATGTACTACAGAAGTGAAATACATGCAAAATAAAATTTAAATTTAAAAACAAATCTTTTATTTATAAAAATAAATCTGAAAAAGTATACTATTTGTATGAAAACTGTGTTTTTAAAAACATCAGTATATTCTGAACCATCTCGTCATCCAATAATTTTTACTGTAAATTGCATCTGAGTCCACGTTTAAATAGTCTTGAAATGTTTTTTTGGGCAACAGTGGAATTCCTTTGTCGAAATTCATAGATGAGATAAGTAACTTGATTCAAGTCATCAGGTAAGTATTTTGGGCTTTCTTCACTTATGATATTTTTTTAAAAATAGAGCCTGCACATCAAAATGACTAAAAATAATTTTTTCTGCAACATCATTGCAAACATAGATTGACAAATGCATTACACCTAGAAAGTTAATTTCATCAGGTGATTCCAAGCCATGATCATTGCATGCCAAAGAGCTTTGTGATATATGCACGAAGCTATTTATTTGTATATGGAGTAGGTGTATGTGTATATATACTTAAACTCTAGATTTAATATTAGTGGGATAGTTAATCACAATTTTAAGTGTTTACGATTCTCCAATAAAAACATTGATAAAAATATTTTAATTATAAAATAAAAATAAAATAAATAAGAAAGAATAAGGTATATGAAATATAGGTTTTTCAAAATTTTAGTCCGCAAATGCGAACTAAATTATTGGAAAATTTGGGACAAGTTTAAGGACTGGCCATTAATTCTTAAAATCGTGAATGTTCATAAATTAGAGGTTCCTATAAACGAGGGTCTGCTATATTCAGGTGTGCCAGAATCGAATTTCGTTCTTGAATAAGTGATTCCAATTTCTATTTTTTATACATTACTTCAGAATTCCTTTGCACTCACTTTGTATGTCTACATGGTAATCCTTATGTTCAAAAATGTCAGGTGGTTCTCGAGCGACAAACAACAAACCATTACACTTAATGACTGATGAGAAAGTTGTAAAATATTTAAGGTATTATTTATGACCTCTTTTTTTATTAATTATGAGATTGGTAAACGATATACAAAACTTTTCATTTCGAATCACTCTTTTGATGTAATGGTTAGCATTTCTCCCCCCCCCCATCAGTATGGGTTCTAATCCTGATTGAATACATGAATATTAATTGATACTGCAATTTTTCCAATGATGTCTGAAAGTATGAGTGGATTATGTAATGGAATTTCATCTGATACCGAAGTTTGGTTTTTTGCTCAGTAAAACTGTATGATTTATTACGGTTTTGTCTGAAATCGAAATTAATAACTGTTCGTAGTCAATAAAGTTAAGTTTTACCTTAGCATTAATGTATTGGTGAGGAATCTACTTTCAATCATAAGTCTCGGTCGAATTACTCTTCGATTACAAAAAGTGACAATAAAAGAGACCAATCAACTTACCCATTATCTGCCCATAATCCTTTGTGTAGCTCTAATTCGCTTGTCAACTATCAAGTTGCCATTTACATTTTGCTTGAGTAACAGAATTATGTATGTTCATGAATTTGCTAATGTTCCATGATTTGATTTCTTCAAAATATTATATCTAAAATTTCTTAATTAACTTTGTCAAATCATAATTAGAACAAAAAATTTCATAAACTTGATTCCGTTTTGAATATATTTCAGAACAGGTTGTTGACAATAACAATATTTAATTTAATATATAATACCAATTGCAGTTATCAACAATTTATGCATTCTATGAATAAAACAAAAGAGCTCTTATTTGGATATTTTTGCTCTTTTATGCTTGTCCAGTCCTATGAAATTTCATTACAGTATGGCAATTTTTCGGTTAATTTGATGTATTTATGTTCATAATAGTTCATGATATCTTTAACTTAGTTTATTTTTGAATATTTTCAAAGATGTTAACACAGCCAACAGCTTTGTATTTATAAATCACAGTGTTATCATGCAGATAACTCCAGAAATTGCATTTTTCTCCATATCAAACCAGTTGAGAAACATTCCAGGATAAAATGCTTTAATATACCTAATCTCTGTGTAACTTTTAAATGTCTTGGGTAACATACTATTTACATTCCGAATACATAAAGATATCAATAATTATTTACACTCTTATTTCTTAATTAGAAATATCACTACGATTTTTAGAATTTATTACAAAATGTTATAGTGTTGGTTTAATGTTTGGAAGTAAAATCACAATTTTGATAATTTTTTTTTGGAGGATGAAGATCAGGAATTATAATATTGCTATATTTAAAAGTTTATTATTATTTAATGTTCTCTAATATTCTTTGTTTTAAATGCCTTTAATTTATTTTTTGAAATATAAAGCTGTATTTAACTAATGAGTTTAAATTTTAACTATTGAGGTAAAATTAATTTAATTTGAAACAACATCCTAAATCTACATTACTAGAAAGGAAACCGAAACTGATGCTTGAAATTTCAGCAGCTGTCCGTATTAGTAACCTAGAATGCTGTTGAATTTTATAATTGAAAATCTCATGATACAATTTTTTGTTTACTTCGTGTAAAATATATTGCATCGATTTAGACTGGTTAATACTCTGTGATGTTGATTGCCTGTATATCCGAATATTTGAATTAACCTGGGAAATAAAATTTTTAATTAGTATCTGTTGGAGTTTGCTTCAACCATGAGATTTCTTAGAGACTTGGATGGTATCAAGATATCTGATCGTTATACTTGGCCTCTTAAATCACATTTTCTCAAATTTTAAATATAAACACGATTAATAAACGTGTTTTCATGATTAACAGTTAACTAATTTGGTCCTTGTCCAACTCAAGGAATATTAAAATTAATAATAGATATAGTTAACTGACAGTTGACCCTGTGTTTAATAACTCTTCATTGATGCAATATAAAAATGCAGACAGTTAAGTATTAACTCTGGTTCGACCTTCTTTTTAAATTCTGTTAAAGTTACAAATACGTTTTATGATGTATTCCCAAACCATCTACATTAGTTTGTTATGTGTTTCCAATGCGCTTTAAAATTCTTATAAAATACCTTATAGATAAAGAATTAATTCGATATTAATTTTTCTTTGGTATTTTTAAGCAATAAAGCGTTTTTGTTAGTATTATAATATTAAAATATTAATAGACTCCATTTGAAATGTAAAATTTCATTTTTTTTAAATGTTAGATTTTTCTGATTTTTTTTTTTTTTTAAATCTGGGAAAGAGCATAATTTAAATTTGATGTCTCTTTCAGTATTTTTAATGAAATAAGTAACTGATGTAATACATAAAAAATTACTGAAAATTGTGGTTTTAAATTTATTTATTTTTTTTTTTTTTAAGTTTTTTGATTGATGCATTTTTTAAAATTCTGATTTAATTATTGCAGATGAATTATTTTATTATTAAATGTCAAGTTTTATCTGCGCTTATTACTTACTTTTGGAAGATTTATAAATAGTTTATAACGTAAGTTTGAACGTGGTAAAACTTATGATTCATCTTATCTCTACGTTCAAGTAATTTAATGTTGGTTGATTAGTATCGAATTCTGATCAATCTACAATCAATATATTTATTCATCACATTCTTTTAAATTTAAACCATTCGAATATTTCTTATAAATCTTAAAAAATATTATATGGCGGAAAAACTCATTCAGTTATGTCAATTATTGTTTTACCTCAT
Source organism: Latrodectus elegans (assembly GCA_030067965.1). Lineage (NCBI taxonomy): Eukaryota > Metazoa > Arthropoda > Arachnida > Araneae > Theridiidae > Latrodectus > Latrodectus elegans. Next base: position 70,368,595 of record CM057812.1, on the reverse strand, counting down.
AATTAATGAAATAAATTTTAATTTTCTTAATCGTTTCAATTGACTTATTGTAGTTAGATCAATAATCGTAATTCTAAATATTCAAGTTTCTCACAGCCGGCTTGTTAGACAACGTGGTCGAAAGGCATTCCCCTGAAGAAAGAAAAAAGTATCTTCTTTGATTTCGCCGCCCCACCCCACCGGGTGGTTTGGGCCGCCCTTCGCTGTTGCCCTGGTGATCAGCGGCCTGTTCCCAGCATGCTTTGGGGCGGCGCTCCCATCGATCCTCGAGCCCTACTGGAGGCTGCCATTGCCGGGAGTGGCTGCAAGCCCCCTCAATTTTTGTGACACCACTGATTAGCTGCAAGCCTCCACCCAGGTTATTCTGTCCACACCACAAGACATACCAACTTCCGATCGCATGCTAATTTTTCCATTTCCAACGTAAGTACTGCAACCGTACCTGCTTTCTTACTCATCGTCCCGATCTTTACTACTCGTGTTCCACGGTTGCCCAAGTAACGGGCGATAGCGAATTCGAGCTGTCTGAAGATAAAAATTCCACGTTGTGGTGGGTTCTTCGAGGATAATTGTTATTTCTTATCATTTTAAGGTCTCACTTCTTAATGATACAGAATGTTGATAGCCATTTTATTGTGCTGGTGTACTTATCCAAATTATTATCTGTGCAGTGTTATCTACTCGTAGTAGAATCGATGTCAATGAAGTGTTATAGCTATCTTTCATCCTAAGCGTAGTTGAATGTCAGTAAAAGATTCTACTCGCGTTCCACGTGTTCGCAGACGATCTTAATGCGGTTGCCACATTTAAAAAAAATTAATATTTAAAATTTGTTTTATTGGGAAACGTTTTGTGTGATATCATAGTGTAGTTGGTACTAATTGGTATGTTTGAGATTCCTTTCTCATATCGATGCTATTTTCTGTGATTACATCTAAAATTTACTTTAGTTGTCTAAAGTAATATCGTTATGTTGTATTAGTAAAAGTGTTAATATAATATAGATTTATTATTATTATCTTTTTACTAAAACTCAAATTGCCTATTCATAAATTTGAAATATTCATGCTAACTTATTGATGCCTATGTTATTATAGAATACTGATTAAATAATTAAGTTTTTTTTATCTATATTTCATTGTGTATTATATTAGACTTATTCTTTCTAATGTTTATAATATAGATTTAATCAAATTGGAAAATAGGAAATTTTAAATAACTTGTCAAAGTAAATTTCGCGAACTAACTATCAACAATGTATAATCTAATAATAATTTTAAGATAAATAATTTTTGTTCTGATGTTTAATCTGCACTGATTTTATCTGACGACTAACTAAAACATTGTCTGTGTAAAACTAGCACTGAACTAATCAGACTAATTTTCAATGTTACCTTAAATAAATATATTGTAAATGAAGCCTTTCTTTTTAACAATTTATACTACGAAAAATGTATACACATTATATTAATGTATATGAATATATAATATTTTTCAACTAACATTACTGTTAATATTTAGGCATAAATACGATAACGTTTGCTTACAGGAATATATTATTTATCAATCAAATACTTACTATCAGAGGGAGTCATAAAGTTTACGATAATTTTAATTTTATTATTAAAATGTAAAATTATATATATATATATATATATATATATATATATCATGTATGTAGCATTTTTGTAAAATACATACATATATATATATATATATATATATATATAATTATTTTAGTAAGCATATACAATGTGTTTCAGTGATAAAATATTGTTTTTTATGCCGAATTTTCATTTTATGAACAATAATTTTTATTTCTAATTGAAATTTTTTTCAGATAAATTTATTGGAACGAATTTCGGGAGAAATCATGCAGTTTAATTGAATAATTAATAAATTTATTCTGGAAAATTTAAAATGTTAACTTTTTTACGTTATTCTAATATACTTTTTCTCCTTTCTCATTTCAAACAAAAAAAAAAAAAAAAACTCCTCTCATTTTAAAATCACTTCACTAACGGGTGCCGCAGCAGGTGTCAAAGTATTTTTGGCAGGATGCCAAATGTCTTTTCAACGTGTAGGTGGATATGGAGGTAGCATCATTAGCTTTACCTTACCTTTAAAAAGATTTTTTATTTTAAATCTCACAGCGCATTTCGGCTGCTGTGAGGATTTCCTGTAATTTGCGATGCACTTACTGCGAGAAAAGAAATAATTAAATAATTCTTTTGAACTTTGCTATTTAAATGCATTTGCTGTATTAAAATTTTAATTTATTTCACTTTTGAAGCACATAGTTCATTTAGGATCATAAATTTTTACTGAGTGTACTACTAAGTGTTAAATAATGCATATGATTATGATTGCGAAGTCTCTTACTTTACGTGGGTGAGATATAACTACTCTGATCGTACCCACCTACTCAATTTTATGTACTGCATCAGCAAAATATTTTTTTATTAAAAACATTTTGATATTTTATTGTTATTCTTTTCCTGAGTGTATCAGTTTAGTTTTAAACAAATAATCACTCTCTATTTTTGTGCTAAGTGTTAGTTTTTTTTTTTTTTTTTTGTCTTAAATATCTATTTTTTTTTTTAGTTAAATCAATGATGAATTTGATTTGAAAAGTTTTTATATCCCTGATTAATGTTATATATATTCATTTTGATATTAATGTAGATATTTTTCCTGTTTATATGATAAAATAATTAATATTTTTTTGAAATTCTAATCATTAAATATTTAGATTATTTCGTCTTATTTCTTGGTATATTTAAAGAGATTTTGTTACTGCTTCTATGGTTTTGTATATTTATAAGCGTTCAAACTTTTTTTTAAATTAAGAAAGATATATTTTTTTTAATAATTTTCTACTTATCTATTCTGAAGTAATATTTTTACATTTTATTTCCTGTAAAATTAATTTCGTTTCGTTTTATGAGTACGTGTTGTCTTTCATGTTTAACTTCAAATAAAAGTTAATTTATTTATTATTTTATGAAATGTGTTTTATCTGGGCTAAAAAACAAATAATATATTGTTTACTTTTATAAATAAAATTGCCATAACAGAATTTTATATTAAATTCTGAAGCAAAAATTTCATCACCAGTTCCCATTTGTTAAGGAAATTTCAAAATTTTTCATTCTCATTTTGATTTGATCCAATTCGATGCTATGATTTCAGATGTCTATGTACACTTACTGAAAATGGCTGTTTAGCATGTTCTTGTTTAAATGTAGCCAATAAATTTTCATGTAATAAGAAGATATCTTATAAAATGCTGTAAGTGAAAAATAATATCAGACCACGTGTTCAAAATTTATGTATGATGAATATTTTTTTTTTTTTTTTTTTTTTTTTTTGAATTATAATGACTTGTGGGCAATGCCTCCTAATTTTAATTACTATTAAGCTATTCTATTTATAAATAGCTGGAAACCCGTTGATATGCTTACGGTTATAATCCTGGTATTTCATATAATGAATGGTTTGTATTTTGGTCTTCCTTTTTTAAATTCAACTTCATACTCGGGCTAGATGATTTTAATGGTTTGGAATTTACTTTAAGCTATCGGTGTAAATTAAATTAGCCTTTTTTCGGTAGCATTTTGGTTTCACCAAGGATAAATTTCAGAAAACTGTAAAATATCTCCTTTATGCAAAGCAGATGTGCTTTGATGGTGAAACCTTACAAATATATTTAAGAAGATAGGAAAAGTCTAAACCTTCACTGAATTGTCTAGGATAAACTTTCCTAATTATGTTATCGTCACGTGTGAAATGATATTCCTATTTATTTTTCTCAAACGCTCTATAAATGTTCTCATAGGATTGTTCACTAAATCAGTCGATTATAGTAATTTCATATTTTTTTGCAATTTATTAGTTTGCTTAAAATAATGATGATTCATTTTAATAAATTACCAATTGATTAAATTTTGCTTATCTAGTTGCAGATTAAAAATTTAATGTTTTCTCTTTGAATTCCTGTTTTTAAATTCGTTTCATTTGCGTTAAACATTAATTTTTACCAAACCTGTTCTTAGTTTTTATACATTTTTAAGAAACTTGAGTGGGAAGTACAATAAATAAATATTTTAATTTAAATGTGATTTATTTAATTTCTGTAAGTGGCATGCATTTATTTTACCTCATAATATTGACAAAAAAAGTTGTGTTGACTTTTTCTATCTCTCTAAGATATAAAGTCATTGATTGTATAAAATACAAAATCATATTTTCGACTTTGGGTGGTTATTATATTACAAGTTATAACTTCTTTTGAAAATAATCAAACATTTTTTGGATTATTCTTTTCAGCAGTTTATGTTTTTTTCTTTCTGCCCCTCCCTTTTTTTAAAGAAAAAAAAATTAAGGATAAAGTTATCTAAATTATTTGAGGTCACATTCATTTAAAAGTTTCTGAAAATTACCCTTTGCTTTATATTGAAAAATAGCACAAACTTTTTATTCTAATAATAAAAAGGTCGTACTATTTTCAATAACGGAATAATGGGCATTGAATGTTTTTAAAGACTTGATTTTCAGCTTAGTTTAATAATGTCACGAATTTCATAAGCCGTGTGGGGGGAAAAATGTTCTCTTTATTTTCCATGCCAGAGAAAACGTAGTTAATATCGAAGGCACCGTGATTGCTACAATGTTCTTTGAAGTAAAGAAAATCTTGGCGAAAGAGCTAATGGCATCTGGTAGGAAAGAAAGTAAGAAACAAAATGTCCCAAAAGTTATCAAAAGACTGGAGCAATGAAACGATGGCTGTCATAAAAAGTTTTGCCTCGTCACCGAAACCTTTTTCTGAACTTGATAGTGGTTCCTTAATGGTTAATAGAACGACGGTCTCTCCCTTTTTTTGTAGCCTATCATCTTTAGTTTCGTCTGTTTTCTGTCATCTTATTTAAGGCGGAGGACCGTGATTCAAATGACAATTCGGACACTCCCGGTCTTTAATCGCTTAACTTAATCTGCATGGGCTTATGAGATATAAAAAGAAAAGGCCTTCTAATCAGAGCAGGATTTTCAAACGATATAGGTGTTTCTGAATGAAATGAAAAAATAAATACAATTTTTTTTAGGGATGTCTCTGGGGAAAGGATGTTTCCAAAAATATCTTTAAAATTTAGAAAGTAAAGTAGTACAAAAGAATTCAAAATGAAACAAGTATTTGCAAGGATGCTTGTGTATTCAGGTGAAAAAAATATTAAGGGTAAAAAAAAATTTACGTTAAAAAAAAATAAATAAATAAATAAAATTTTTTAACATATATGTTGATATTTTTTTAGCATTTTCTTTGCTTATAAAGAAATAAAATTTATAAAATAGCTTGATACTGTAATTATAACAAAAATTAAGATTACCTTAAAAACACAAGGGTTTTTTAAATTTAATTTTAAATATCAATTAGAAGTAAAGGGTTTTTCTTGTGTTAGCATTGTTAGATAAGGATACAAAAGAAAAAAGTGTCAAAAAAATGCAGTGAATTGATCCTCCTATCTCTTATTTATTTTAAGTTATTATCGACTATATAATTAGAAAACGGTGCCTTTAACCAAATTTTTGGATGCGAGCCAGATTACAAGTGAGAAAAATTTCGTAATGAAATGGAAATTTGTTTTTTAATGTAGATAGATATTCGTGTCTGAGGGAAAGATCCATTCTTTAAAAACGCATCAAAATAGATTGTGTTTTTAAAAAAATGATTATAGTTTACCTTGCAACATAACAGCGAAATATATTTTCTTAAATAAAGCAATGCATCGTTTTTAAATAAATAAACAGCAATCAAAACAAATATTTAAATTTTTTCGGGGAAAAAAAAATTATTTTTGTATTTTTTCCCGTTACTGTGTAGAAACAGTATACAATTTTTTGAATTTATTTAAAAAAGGTTATATTTTGAATTCATTTCGGAACTTTCTTCATGCATGATCAGTAGTTACTCTTCTGTTACCTCCGTCATAGAAATGGATTATACATTTTGATAAACTGTTTCTTTCAACTACAAAGAGGACAATTATTAAAAACATCTGTAGAGAGTTTTTTTTTCTTCTAAATTAAATCTTGTATATAATCTGTATAATATAATAAGCATATTTTTATTGTTTATTATATAAAAATATATTGCAATTTTATTAATTATTGAAATGACTTAATTAGTTTTACATTCATACGAAAGATAAATTTAATAAAGGGAAAATATTAAAGGAAATTTATAACTTAAAAGATAAAAAGCATTTTAAGTTGATAATTAGGTACTATATATATATATATATATATAATATATATATATATATATATATATATATATATATATATATATATATATATATATATATTCATAAAGAGTAAGAGATAATCCAGTTTTTTTAAAAAGCTCGTTTTAAAGATTTCGAATGAATTAACACTACACTGTTTTTATTATAAAAATAAGACTCATAGCTATATATTACGGTTATTTTTTTCTTGCTACGTTAATTGGTATAAAAAATAGAATAAGTAGTGCCGATTTGTGAAAGAGTAGTCAAATTTACTTTATCTATTTATTTTTTTAATTTTATCTTTTTAATTTTTACTTTAGATATTAAAGTTTTTTTAGTGTTTTTCCATTGTTTTAATTTATATCAGATAATAAATTTCTATTTGCAATAGAGAGTACTTTTCTAATATTACCACAAAATATCCAATAAATATCTTTTATACTTGTCAGCCTGAAAAAATACCAAAAAAAAATAAATAATTTTGAAAGAAATTACATAAAAAATTGAGAATGTTTAATGTATATTTCTCCAAAACTTAAATTGAAACTTTTTGAATTTTCTATATTTTATTTATTTGGACTGAATTTAAGTGATGCTTTAAAAAAATGTCATTGCATTAAAAAAAATCAGTCTGAAACAATTGATATGTACTTTATTCTTACACAAATATTCATTCTAGTATCAGTTTTCTGTAAAAATATATGCGTAAGACTTAAGTAAATAAAAAAAAAAAAAATTCCTTCACTTCATGGGTGAAGGTCGCACTCGTAGAGCGCTCATTAAGATTTTTCCTTCCTCCCCCTTCCTTTTGGGTGACGTAAGAATCGCTCCACTCACGGTCTTATGTTTACTCTGCCTTGCAGACGATTTGACTCCATTCCGACCCGCTGACAGTCTTTTAATTTCATTAACAGTATGCCTCCTCCACCCCAACAATTTGTTCAGTTGGCAGAAATGCTCGTCTGTCTGCAAGTGTGTTCTCGTCTGTACACAAACGTCTTCAGTCAACAGTCGAAACTAGAATGGAGAAACACTGATATTGGACAAGATTGATATATTTTGTAGTAATCACCATTTGTTAAGATGTGTTGTCATTATTTGATCGCTTCTTTAAGGTGAGTTTCGCCCCAATTCTCTAGCTTAATTTCTGTGAAAATGATTCATTATTCTTTTGTTTTTTTGTAGTTCTTTTGCAGAAAAAGTTTTGTTTCATTGCCACACCCTGTAGTAGAAATCCATTTAAAAAACATGTACTAAGAAATACGTTGCCATTTTTATTCTTTATATCATTAATTATTCTTGTAAGAGATATCTACAGTTCAAACATCATAAAAATTTAATGCTCTATTTTAGGGAGAAAAAAATAATTTTCATTTATTTATTGCTATTTATATCAGAGACAACTGTGGAATTTTCACTCAGCATTCGAAGTGCAAGTGATGTGATTTATAATTATCAGTATTTCTTATTGATAATTGAATTTAAATTACGTTATAATCAAGAAAGACCACAACTAATGCGCTTTTAAACCACATTCAAAACCAAGGGCTGAAATTTTTTATGCATGTACTTAAATGTACATCTATGCAAACGTATGTGATACCAATTTGCACGTGTATAAGTTTTACTATGCAATCTTCTTTAAGAAATTGAGAGAGCTATTTTTTTGTAAAACAAAAATGATGAAAGCCAGAATCTATGTGAGTTAATAAATGTAAATGTAACAAATAATGTAGTTTATTTTTAAATTTCCAGCTATCTGGATTATTTGCGAAAAAATCGAGTTATTGATATCGATTGATATTATTTTTAACTACTCGATATCTCGAGAAATATCTCGATTAACATCAAGTAATGATAATATCGATATTAATAGAGGTATTTCTCGAATGGTTTTGATATTTTCAATTAATGATGGCCCATTTTTGTTTTTATAAAAAGTGAGTTGTTTTGGCAGTGGTTGTATCAATACGGCTTTAAATCGTTACACATGTTTTAACTTTACAAATAACTAATGGAACTTGCGGCAAAATGTCTTGTATTGATCAATTATTATTTTTTTTTTACTGCTATATTCATCCTAATATTTATCTGTTATGATTAAATCTGTTATGAACAATTTTATAAAATTTCATTTTATAAAATTGTTTTGTTTAAACTGTGCATAGTTTGAAAAAGGAAAAATACATTCCGAAGTATAAAAATACTGAATCATAAATTATTACTTTATTTTATCAGAGTTTATAATTATTTCATTACTTGAATTAGTACAAAATTAAGCTTTATTTAGAAAAAATTAAAAAAAATTCATTATAACTACTTAATGAAAAGTATAATAAGTATATAAGTTATACGTGATAAGCTACTATATTCTCTCGTCTTTTAAGGAGGAATTTTTTTTATATTTTAAACTGTGAACTACACATTTATCCTCTTATTAAAAAGGAACGCGGGCCGTGGTAGATTTGTGATTAGGGCATCGGCTTTCTGTCCGAAAAGGCCGGGTTCGATTCCCAATGCCGCCTAAAATCCACCGACTAAATGTGATATACATGCTCGTTAAATCTGGAATCGAAAATCCTGCGGTCGGTCTTTGAGCAGTTACTATGGGTGTAATGGTCTTAAGAAAACTTACTCCTCCAGGTCAATGTCAAAATTGAGAGAGTGGATCCTCTGCTGCTGCCATCTATCGGAAGAACTTAGAGCAAAGTCATACATTCACCTTCGTGGTGTTCTGGTTAAACGAAAGACGCACCCTATTGATTTAAATTCACATAACCAACAGCACAATGAGCTTTACTTGTCCAAGTGTCATTAGTAGATACAACAACGCACCACAAAAAGTAACGCTGTTGCTATAAAGGGACATAATAAGACATGCAAATAACAATTAAGTTTCTCTTTTAGTCAGAATTAAACTGTCAACAGAATCAGTTTTTAACTAACGGAGTTTTATAAGTAATGTATTCTACATGGGATTTACTGTAATGTTTGAGAAATTATGTTAATAATTTAATCCTCTTAAACCAATCTTATATGTTTCTCATCAAAAGAGTAATTCATAATTTTGGAACTGTAATTTAGGTTTTGCGTTTAGGAAACTAATTTTTTTAGATTTCCTCTAGATATAGCCGTGTATGTGATTCACATTTAAATTCCATTAGTGAGATGATTAGGTAGGAACTGCAGTTAACCCAACTTGAAAGTGTACCGCTAATGTAACTGATTATAATAACCAATTTATTTTAACTACTATTTATAATTAAATGTATCTCAATTTTTAATGATGAAGCTTATAATCGTTACTCTTGCCTCAAATGTGTGACCAAATTCAGTAGATTCTAAATTAAATTTCATCTGTATATTGCAGGAAAGACTGCTTAACTTTAAAGTATTTCTGCTTTAAATAAGCATCTGGTTTACTTAACTCAGTACAATGATGTACATAAATCTTAATATATGCTCATTAAAATTCGATGAATTTGTTGTGTTCGTAAAATTATTCAGTTATCTGTAACTACTGTAGTTAATTTTAAAGAATTTTAATAGAGAATTCGTTTATCTTTATCAGTGCAAATTTAACCAAATCATATTCATAATTATTTAGTCTTGAAGAAACTATTTTTTTTATTTATCTTTCAGTTTGCTAAACTCTTACATCATAATTGTTTCTTAAGATTTAAATAGGAATTTTATTCAGTATTTCGCTAAAGCTGTGGGTTATAAAAAATTCTACATTTCTAGCAATAATATTACTGCTTAAATCGAATTCTCTTAAAAAATAAATAAATAAACACCCAACATCTTTTCAATAATTTCGATTTTGTAGTAAATGAAATTGATATAATGTTTTCAAATATTGATAGTTATTTTTTTTAGTTAGTACAAATAGTATGCAAGTTAACATGAACGATTCACTAAAGTGACCAGACTGTACCAGAATATTTTCGATTAAAGTCTTTTATATACCTACATCCCGATATACCCCGACCATTGGAAAAAAAAAAGTCTTTTATACATTCTTTAGTTGAACTATTATTTTTATTTTGGGGGTTCATTGTGGCCTGATGATTATCGAATTGGAAGATACCAGGTTCAATCATAGAAACTGTTAAACAATGAGAGACAGATGTCATGTTTCAGTTTTCTGAATGCACATCTGTAGGGATTTTCTGGGTGTTCTCCTCCCTTGCAATATGCATGAATACCTCCAATTATATATGAAAAGTCTTACTGTTTAATATGCAAATGTTCAAACGTCTTACTTTAACTGTAAGCTATTCGCTACACGATGTTAATTTATTTTTGATTTAAAATTATTCTATTTATTATCAAAAAATGATATCTTACTGTAAAAAAGAAGCGAATGCTTGTTGTGGAAATTGATTATTTTAATAAGTGTAAACTTTAAATTCATTTATCATTGGACTGTATATGTTTGCGTATTTTGAAGTAAAAAAAAAAAAAAAGATCCATTTAAAGACGATAATTCTTGTATAATGTATATTATTTGAGGACAGATTCATTGATAGTGAATTTGTGAAGAAATCGCCTTTAAGAGACTGAGAGTTTGCCCCGAATGCCTCTTTTTGCTGCAATGCCTTTCAAAATATTAAATAATTTTGCTTGTTAACTCTGAATTGAATTATTATTATTGTTTATTTAAATATTTAGAATGATAATATTTGAATATACAATTATCTCATCGCAAATAATATGTCACTGGAAAAATTACCATGGAAATTCTTATTTTTGCATTATATTTATCTAAAGAAATAATTAATGTATATATATATATTTTGAAGATATAAAAAACATGACAACTGAATAATTTTACTGAACATTTTTTGTATTATTTCATTCATAAATGGAAATAAACTTTCAGCAATTATTTGTTGATTATTAATGTATATAATTATATGTTTGGAGATGAGAAGTTTTCTCATAAAATTTCTACTGTAATTTTTTTGGAGGACAATTTATGATGGTAAAAATATTTAAATATATTTACGAAAAAAGTGTTACAATTTTTAAATTTGGTGAACAAGATGACAGCTTTTATCTGCCGTATCCAAAATACGATTGGTTTTCATGATAAAACCATAATTTTACTATGTATTAGATCTTATATCTGTTGCAAATTATAAATTAAAAATAATATTCAAATTGGTTATATCAACTTGTTGAGGTAGTTATAGTTAGCCTTCATACAAAAATTTAATTCTCATTTTTTAAAATTTAAATTTACTTATGCATCTTGTGATTTGAAACGGGCTTACAGTTAAAAAAAATGGCTTATTATTTTTCTGTGTAATTTAAATTGAGATAGCTCCATTCATTCAGAATCTTATTTTGTCGATATTAGAAACCTCTTTTACTCCCATTACAGAGCGCTTTCATCATTAATTAAATCCGCTAAGATATGATAAATCGTTATTATCTTGCAGAAAGTTTGTTTGAGGTAAATAACTTTTTATCGGAAGGAAAAGTCGGTTTGAAATATTTTATAGTCTTCTTAATAATTGCTTTTTTGTTTGTTTATGATATTTCGAACCGTTACTGTCTCGTTAAAGAAACCGTTAGTGATATTCAACGCTCTAATTAGACCCATCTCTTTTTTTTTATTATACATGATTTAGGACATCTGATGTTTTAATTTTGGTAGAAAACTCCGCTTTAATAGTGAATAATTGATGAATTTCGTTTTACGTGTATCATTATTTTCAAATTGTTGCTTTTTAATAATTAATTCATATTGTTAATTTAAAATTTTTATTCATAATTTAAAAATAAGTATCCATTTTCAGTTCTTTTAATTTTATTTGTGTTAATGATTTTGACGTTTTTACCGTTTGCTTTCTACTGTTTATAAATAATTTCGTTAATTAAATTTTATTTTTGTGTTTAAAATACAGTGGAATTAAAAAAAATTCCTCTTTCTTGTTAGAAAGTGGCTCTAAACAAAAGCGATTATTTTCTTTTTCCTAAAAATGAATTGTACATTAATTAAATAATTCTTAAAAACAATGGGCATTATTTCAATTTCTTTTTTTTTAGATAGTCTAAGAAAAAAAGTTTCTTAATTTCATTAATTTTCATAATTATTAAAAAATTTTATTTTTTCTTAACACTCTTTAGTAAATCTTAATATTGAGTTCATAATTAAATTTTTAACACTTTCTTTATTTCATCTAGAACTATCGTATTTAGTTAATGCGATTCAAAATGGATTTCTTTTTTTTATATTACTTATGAAGAAATTTTTAAGTAAAAGTTTGGGTAAAAATGCGTAAAGAATCCTTTGAAATTTTTATTTATTTTTTAATTAATTTTAAAATTAAAAAAAACAAAAATTATGAAACATTTTTTAAAATTTCTTCCAACACATTGGAAAAATCTGAAATATTTTCCTTATTTGTTTATTGTTTAATTAACTCTTGGTTTAGTGGAAGAGCTATCGGCGAATAAGAAGCATTATATAAACATGTGCCATACGTATCTATTGTATGTCTCAAGTTATTGAATTCGTTAATATTATTGGTTTGTACAAGTATTATTGGAAGGAATGTGTTATTTATTTACTCTCCTAGGCAGACACATGCATAAAATTTATTTCCGCAATCTTTTCATCTTTTTACTTTCTTCCTTTCCCTTAAAACGTTATTTGATCCTGTGTGAACTAATTAAAGTACTCATATTTCAAATAAAAAAAAATCGCTATTTTCGCAAAAGTTATTAACTTTGTTTTACCGTCTGAAGTAGAATTATTTCAAAAATTTATTTATTTTTCCTAACTATACAAGTTTAAGTTGGCGGTCGAAATTTTATTTGGAAATGGACCAAAAAATAATAGATTTGCAAGAAAAACGCATCCGTATACAAAGGAGAAATGACTGAATGAAGTTGTTGAATAAATAAAGATAGCATGTACTTCTAGAGAAGAGGTATTTTAATTTTATTGGCGAAACAGTCCTTGAATTAATTAAAGTGAGTTTTTTTTAAAAATATTCTTAAAAAACAATTGCACGGAAGTGTAAAAAAATGAAATTAGTCTTAATAGATATAACAAACCATAAGGTAATCGAAAACAGAAATCGTATGTCATTGGATGTCGCATAACACTCTTTTATGAAAAATTCCTCCCTGGTTGTTAGATATTAAGCTTATTGAACAACTATGAAAATTTAAAAAAAATGGTAGGCTGAAACACATCGAATAGTTAGTGGAATAGACCATCTGTTTAACAGCGTATGTTCGATTTCCATCTCAGGAGAGGAAGTTTTTAGTTGTTGTTCCCGTGTGGCAGCTAGGCTGGCAAATTGGGGTGTGCTGCTCCACTTTTCCAACTGAACCGTATTTGGTGTGGAGTCCGAGTTCTTCAGTACACACACATGCCATAGGGACCCATTTATAGGGTAGGCAACCATTCACACACAAGAAAAGGACAAAGACAGGAGAGATAGAGAAAGTACATCCATGCCTGAACCGGGATTCGAACCCAGGACCTCCCTATCCATAGTTGGTCACGCCGACCACTAGACAAGTTGGCCGGCGGAAGTTTTTAGTGATTTGTGGAATCCCTTTTAAATTGTTGCTCCCGGTTCAATTAACTTTTTTCTGCTAACAATTACTGTAGATTGACACAAACCTACCAAATCTGTCACAGGTATAGATGTTTATTCTATTCGAAATTTATTTTAAAGGTTTTTTAGCAATACACTTGAAAAGTAACTTGGAGTTTCTAATGGTAGAATGAATCCTTTTTAGCTTCTCCCAGAGCGGCTAATAAAAACCAATCGAAACCAAACATGGTAGGTTATTTCTTATTTAATGCATCGACCTTTTTTTGCCATCAGAATTTGTAGAAACTAAGAAAAAAGTATCGAATGCATACTTAACACTACCGCATTATACATATCATTCTTTCTTAAGCTTGTACATTCTATCGGTGTGGAATTTGCATCGTGTCGTGGTTTTGACATTGCATGGTTGATTGCTTGAATTTTGAAAGACAAGAATTATAAGAAAGAGGAAAAAGTGCAGTATAACGACAGGTATTGATTTTTTTTCTCTTCTACATATTCGTGCATTAAAAAAAAAAAAAAAAACAATAGTGGTTCCATGGAAAGGCACCTCCCACCTTAGTGTCTCGTTTTGAATAGCTGCACGCAACGTAACACACCCCATAGAAGGTTTTTCCTAAAAAAAAATAAAAAAAATCCCGGGGATTTTCCGGAGAACTACAGTACTGAAAAGGCTTGTGGTCTCATGGGGAAGCAGTGAGGTATAAAAAGGTAAGCTTTTGTTTCGTGTAGTCCCGGGCCTCAGTCCTTCTGCAACTCAACCCTTCCCTATCCCTTGACCCTGGATGTCATGTGTAGCAGTCACCCGGGCCTCACCTCAGACAGCTGAAGTTACGTAGGATCTAGTCGCCGCGGTTATTGATTTCATTTACCGTCGAATGGGCCGATCACTTTTATGAGATGGTATGATTATTAATGTTTATATAAACGGTGCATTCCGCTTGTGCAGTTCATCCTCTATGTTACTGAAGAAAAGCAGTCGACCCATCAAAAGGAAGCCGAAATCTTCTTTTATAAGTTCTTGGTAATATGTTATTACATGACTTATTTTGTTTCTTTTTACTGCTCTGCACTAGATTTTAAACGCCTATCTGAAGTGTAATTCTAAAAATGCGATGACATTTTGATTCGATAATAATTCATTAAAAATTATTTATAAATAAATTTCTTGAATACAGATATCCAAAAACGCAATTAACTTATTTAACTTAAATAATTGATGTACTAGTTCCGGGGGGGGGGGTGACAAAATCCTTTATAGTCCGAGCCATTTTTCAAAATTTGAAATTTTTCACGAGCCGCAATTAAATACGTAATTTAAATATATGTAAAAAAGGTACTAAAAGTTTTTTTTTTAAACAGAAATTATGTTTATTGAAAACACAACAGTACAATATGTGTATTGAATTTAAATATTAAAAATTATCCATTTATTTTTCTTTTAATAATTCTTTAAAAATTGGTGAATATTTGATGTGACGATAGCACTTCTCAGTAATTCTTTGAGATGCTGATTAGTTATGACTGATAGGAGTGTTCGGATTTCTCGAATTTTAAATTGGAATAAAATGATTCATATAAGTACGTTGTTCCCCCCGAATATTAAAATAATTGGACAGAGCAGCCATTTCTAATTTTTGGATACTTCGATTCTGGCACGAATTTCTAAAATTCAGTAATCAGCGTCAATTTATATTTCAACTGTAGAGCCTGATTTTCATGCATTTGTATTAATTCTAATTCTCCAAAATGTTTTTTGGTTCTCAATTATATTGAAAATAGAAAACTTACCTTGAATTATAGTAATTTCAAATGGATTCAGAAAAAAAAAAATCAAGAGACGATTTAAAATGTTTGAGTCGTGAAATCTATTTTGGAATTTCGTCAATATTCCTTCTGGCTTTTTTAGGCAGAGCTGGTAGCCGACTGGTTAGCGCTCTTGCCTTCGGTTCAACAGTTGGTGTGTTCGAATCCCACCTTGGGCATGGATGTTTATAGTGGTTCGGAACCCACTTTAAGTCGTAGTTCCCGGTTTAATTAGCCCTCGTGTGCAAAAAATGACCGTTGATCGACAAACAGCTGTTGTTGTTGCTGTTGTAGCTGTCTGGCTTTTTTATATACTCGCTGAGTTTTTATTGTTTAATATTGGAACAATTTTTTTTAATTAGAGAAAAATGACAAAATATTTTTTTCTTAATTTGTTATTTAGTTTGAAAACTAAATATACACTGTAAGAGGTCAGATATTATTTATCTTTCCCTTGCAATTGTAAATTCAGTGTTTGCAAATGTTCCATGTGACACCTGTGAAAAACATTAAAGTCTTGTAACCACTCGTTATCGTCTAATTCTGAATAGGTTATTATTTTTCTTTTAGAAATGAGGTTATTGAATCAAAAAAAATTTTACAAATCGATTTAATACCTTGTAAATAATCATCTAACAATGCAGAAATAAATAAATGTAATTTAGAAGTTCTTCAAGGAAATTTTTGAATTGTCGATGATTTTTTGCATTGATGCGAATGTAATTTACAATGTGTAACACTGTTTTCATAACATCAGGATATTTTAAATATTTTGTAACGAGATGTTTTCGGTGAATTTTGCAGTGAATCTGTATGAATTGTTGGATTTGGGAATCTCTTAAAAGCTCAATAAGACCGATTTTTTACCCCAGCATTGTCGAAGTTACGTCAGTTGCAATGCTTACAGGTTTATTGAGATAAAAAATTTTCACATGATGGAATCTAATACATTTTTTATATCAACACCACGGGATGACTCTTTCATGTGATACTAAAGTAAAATTCTTTTTTAACAACGAAGTCATGGAATTTTATTCCATGACTTCATGACGTATGAAAACTACCAATTGCGGAAAATCTGTGATATTATCGATTTGCCATGGGTTGACAGTTCTTCAAATAGTTTTTTTTTAAAAAATTATATTCAATAGATATATATTAATTGCAACTATGCGTCGTTTGGTTGTGTCTCGAGTTGAAAATTTGTGAAACAACTGTGCAATGCTGTATTATTTGGATCCGAAATTTTAAATCCATATTCCAATTTTATATTAATAAACTCTTCCTATATGGGCGTTTTGCACGAACAATATTCTAGGCTGTAACAAAAGTGGCTTCAGCCACATTATTAGCTTGATTACTGAGGGTCATCAAAATTAACTGTTGCTCTTTTAAATTTGATTTTAAAGAAACAAGTTTATCTGATCCTGATTTGAAATATGGTGAATACTGATTAGAAAACTGAGGATGATTGGTTTCATAATGTCGAAGTAAATTGCTAGCTTTATAATTTTTGACCGTAGTGTTACAAATACTACATAATGTTTTTCCATTATTATTAATAAAAATGAAATTCTGCTCCCACTTATTAAAGCTTCTATATTCAAAATCGGTTTGGAGTTGGTCGATGACTATCCCACAGTCTGTGTATGTTTGCGTAGTTTTCGATGAGTCATATCATTTTTAACTTGAACGGAAATGAAACTCATGTCGCACTTTTTTACCTGCCATTTGTTCTGAATCGAAAGGAATACATTGCATGACATGCACTGTTGAGATTATCGTGAATCGCATTTTGTTAACTTAATTGCACCACTGCTGACATCAATTAACACTATTAAAATCCACCAAGTAATCATCACAATCCATCGTTTATCACGACTTTTTACAAGATACTGCCTCATTAGACCATTCTGCATAAAAGTTGGTATTTTTCCTAGGTATTTTTTGAGTTTCATAAACTTAATCCTTTTTAGTGATGCACGAGAGAGTGCTATGAACTTTTGCAATAGTTTGAATTTTAAGATTTTGTTAAAAAAATGTGGTTTTCAATCTGGTCCGTAGCTGGAGATATAAATCTGGCAATAAAAGTTTTCGCTGTCCAAAAGTGCTCATTGGCTCTCGTGAATAATGTTTTAGTTTTGTCTGGCACGAACTTAATTATAAATAGTTACCTACAGGATCTGTACTTTGTATAATATATGTGTGCTAATATAGCATCAGACTTTTTTATGTTATAAATATTCACTAGTATACATAAAAACATTGATTAAGAAACATTGTAAGGCTGTCAAAAATGACTTTTATTGGAGGCATTAAAACACTTCGAAATCTGCCCTAGGTGCTCTTCTGCTCAAACCTCCCCTGGTCACATTTTATCTTTCCAGGCAAGACCTGCTCCAAGATCCCCTTTTAGTCCTAGATTTCTTCAGAGTGAATGAACTTGATTTAGGATTGCTGATCACGGGGAGGAGAAACAACAACAAAACATTGGTTTGAAAGACACTGAATTTTTATTAAATGTTGGTTAAAAATTTTGAATATTTTACTGATTTAAGTTATTGATGAACTTAATTTGATGCAATTAGGTGAGCTATTAAAAAAATGTTAACAGTATAAATACAAAAAGAATGGTAGCTGGAAATATAACCATAAAATATTATAGTGTGATGCAGCTACCTAAAGCTGATAATCTATTTGGGCAGCTAAAAGAAAGTGCAAATTAAGCTGAAAAGGAATTGAGTCTCATGTTGTTTTCGGCAAGAATGGGTAAAGAAGAGAAAGTGATGGTGCAGCGAACGTGACCCTGACTCCCGGAATGCGAAGGACGGTGTGGGGTGGAAAGAGATTCAGACTCCTAGATGAGAAATACCGGACTCTGCACGTGCTCCGAATCCTGTTGTGGACTCTCGGTGCTATCCCTGGCATTCCTGATGCCCGTCTCCTGGGATTTACCGGATGAAGGAGCTAAACGATTCGTTTTCACATTTTCCCACTGAAATAAACCTGCACCCTCCGCTTTTTTTGGGGGGATTTAGGGTAGTAGAAAAGGGAGGGGAAAGTAAATTACCCTCATTTTCCATACTTTTTTTTTAAATTTCTTTTTCTCCAAAGGACTACTTGTATTTATTGTGCGTTAAATTTATTTTGCATTGTTTTTTCGGTGTTGTATGATCAATGTTATTTTTATCATGTTTTTAAATTAATGAACAAAGATGTGATTATATTAATCGATTAGTTATAAAGAACATTGAAGATTAGTATTGTTTTAATCAGTAACTCTACCACTAACAGTGGAGTTTTATACTTTTGGCTCATAAGTTATTCTTATGAGACAAAACAAACAAAATATGTGGCACTCTAAAATTTCTTGATAAGTGGTAAAACTTATACCATAAGAAAATTAGAAGACTAAACAAAAATTTGATTGTCTATAGTAACAACAATTTTATATGTAAATGAAACTTTAAGGATATTCACACGTGCACGTCTGCACACACACTCTTTCTCTCTTGCACACACATATGTATTTTCTTGATCTGCGAAACGTCATGACCTTTTACTTAGTCAATATATGCTAGTGCAGTTTTCTAACTGTTTTGTGCTGCAGAGACTATACTTTTGACTGAAGATTAGTTATTAATTGATATTTTTTTCTCATTAATCTGCACAGTTTGATTTTAGCTAGATAGAATTGCCCTAGTGGAATTTAGATGTTCGTTCCTTACTCATCTAAATGAATAATTTTGTTGGCTATAGTAGAGAGGTGTGGCTTGTCAGATCAGCTCCAGAGCGTTGTTGACTGTCAAAAATCTAATAAGGAGATTGCAAGTTAAGTTCCCTTGAGAAAGTCCAATACAAACCAGAATGCCAGCTGGTGAAGCTGGATGGTCATAAGATTTTTCATAAGTCAGATGGATTTTTCTGCTAATGTCAAAGGAAAGATATTTAAGGCTTGTTAGTCTATCCAGAACAGTCTGGGAGCCACATTTACATTTGATTTCCAGCAGAATACCAGGGAATGTTCTTATGTACTGATGATGCGTAAGTGGAATACGTCATTAAATTGAGTTAGAATAAGTAAATGAAGAGCCTGCGGCTCTTGCTTTCTCACTACTCTCTTTGGGCAGTGTATAAAGCAGTCTACGAAAGATAGATCTTCCGTAGACTATTCCTCATTCTGTAAACTATTCTCATACTGACAGTAGTCAGTATAGTTTCACATAGTTGTTTTATAAGTTGTTACATGACTTCTAATATCTCAACATGTGATTTCTTTTCATGAGATTGCATCAAAGTTTTGCTAGAACTGGCACTGTAGCCACGTAAACTTAAAGAAATCAACAAGTCTGAACTCAGAGCTATTAATAATGTAAAAATGTATGGAATGTACATTATTAAGTACATTGGATTTTACAGTATTCCGAAAGCTTCACACGTTGAATAGTTTATCAGATTTCTTGTTTGTTCCTTCCAAAACTCAATATTTTTAAGCATATTCCCAAAACGCAATATTTTTAAGCATATTCCCTCTTATTAAAGATTTTTTTGCTTCTGAATAACTTTCGTTTTTCTTTAGTTCTTGACAGCATTGCTGATCTGTTCTTTGCAGCTAGATTTTTCTGTTCTGATAAAATTCAAAGCTGCCGAATTTTTCCTCGTTTTTAATATGTTCTCCGTCCCTCTAACCTAAAAAGATAATTCAGAGGAACCAAGTAAGTTTGTCTCCCTGTTTTGTTTTCTTTCCCTCTTCGTTAATAAAAGACGGAAAAGAAACAAGGATCTGGACAGAATTACAGAGTGTACCGCTCAACGAGCTTGTCAGCACTCCGGTTCCCTCTTCCCGCCCTCTTTATCGCTTTTATTTCTTTATTTACTTTTATTTCGGCCTGAGAACAGGGGGAAAGAAATCTTTCTTTAAATAGCGCTAGAGCGCCCTTTGTTTCTTTGAGGGGAAAAAAAAAAGAACTCAAAAGAAAGAAGATGAATTGGATATCACCTTGCAGTAACTTGTCCCGAATTCGCTGCGAAAGATTTAAGATTCTTTTTGAGCTGAAAATGTGAAATGAAAATCCGGAATGCGTGTTCTGGTTGGAATTATTTATTATCTTTTATTTTCTCCCCTTTTCTGTTTCATGTTATTATTAGTTTTTTTTTTTTTTTTTTAAATCCTTGAAGTGTTGTTCTTCATTAAAAATGAAGGAATGACTTTGGAATAGTTATTTATTTTTGTACTGTATTAATTACTTTGTGTTAATGACAAACTTTGCGATTCTTGATATTGACTTGGTGTGAAGAAAACTTTTTAAGTTATTGAACTGAAAATGCATTAGGAATCTTTTTTTTTTTTTTGAAAAAAATGTTATTATTGTAATGTATTTATCTTAAGTGATAAAATTGAGAATATTTTAAATATTAAATTTTTATAAAAGTTGATTCCGCCTAAAAGGTAAATTTAAAAATTTTCTTTAATTTATGAATAGTGATAACTTATTATCATTTTGTACCATGAAACCAGGTTAAATTCGCAAACATAAAAACAGTTATAGTGAGATATCCCCCTTTTTTGCTTTTTATAATTTATATTTTACATAATATTAAATTTGCAAAAAGAATTATAATTTTCATATTTTATTTTTATAATTGATATATTAAAGCAAAATTTTAACATCACGAAACAAACTAAAACAAAACTAAAAAAAACAAAATAACCAGATTTACAAAAAAGCTTAGAAAATAAAGATGACTTTTAAATGTGTTTATTTTCTCATTATCTTTGTCTTAAGTTTCTCTTCCGAATGAAACAAAATTATTTTTTTATAAGCACCAATCTCTGATCATTTCTTTGTAAGGATCTCCTTATTATTTCAATCTTATTTAATAAACAAAATATTAAAAAAATACTTTGTTAATTTGAAAACTTTTTTTCTATCCGTAAAACAAATTATTTTGCTTCTTAAGCCATTATTTTGTTTTATGAATGATGTATCACAATTTAGGTTTTATTTTCTTAATTCTACATTTGCTTACTGCAAACAAATTGTAAGTAGACGACAAAATTTTTCTGCCATCCTCCAAAAAAATGGTGCAATAAGGCCAAAGTTACTAGAGAAAAAAAAATTTTTTTTCAGAGAGTATTCCTTAAACGATCAATTTTTACCAGTCTAAGGATATTTGGAAACACTATATCAACTATTTGGAAACCTAACAATTGAGTTTTGTTTCATTTCGGTTTCATATGAATAAATCCAAGTTACACATTAGGTTGTCATGTAGATGTTTTAAGGTATTATGTTGAATTTTTAAATTTTTCTTTGCGTCATTCAGCAGGATTATTCTTTTCAACTTGAGATAAACTGTTAGGTAACTACCTGAAATGCACCTTTTTCACTTAGTGATTATGTAAAATTGTATTATATGCGATTTCTGTGAATTTTCACAAATGCTCATTATATGTTATATAACTATCAGAACCGATTACTTTTCATTCCGCGAAGTGTATTGTCACTTGAATTTTTTAAACTTGTTGTGAATCGATGTTTGGTAATAAAGGTGGTGTTCCGTTATTCAAATTGGTTTTCATTCTACTCGTTTCAGGTTTTGTTCTTTGTTTTTATTCGCTGCTTAATAAAGCCGAGAACCACTTCTGCCTATTAAGAGAACAGCTAGTCTGATAGCATATTTTCTTTAAGGCAACAGTTAATGAAATTTTGTGTGAACAAAATAAAACGAATACAATCGTTGGGAATGGCTTAGAAAACGTTCACTTTTGAAGAATCACAAGGTGTGAACCTTGTGGATTTTTATGCCCAAAATCGCAAATTGGAGCAATGAATATTAGCAGAAACATGAAAATGGCTTCACCGTGAACACAGTTCCGATCGCTAAACTACCTATTTCTAGCTTATCTTATAAATTTTCACCGATTGTTTTATGTAGCAATTTATTGGAAGTTCTTCACACTTGCAGCACCTGAAAAATTTGTAGCCGGAATAGTAGACGTTTTCATAACATTCCAATAATTGAATTCAAAACTCGCACCTGTTGATTTTGTGGGACTTCATAAAAACATTTCACGATTCAATCGGTTATATTTTAACGGCAGTTCGTTCTAATCTAGTTTTCTTACACAAGCAGCCCCTTGTCCTTCTTCCACTATTTAATGTTATGATAAAAAAATTTCGCACGAATATCTGAATAGTGATTTTATTGGCGTATTCCAAAACACAGAAAGAATTCGCGTCCTTAAAGTCGCCATTTTGATTTGCAGTATCTTTAGAGGCGATTTCATAATCTGATGATGTTTTGCTGTTGCCAGATAAAACTTGTAAAATTGTAGTTTCAGAATTGTTTCAGCTAAATAAACCAATTACTGAATTTATGCTGTACTTTTTCTTTTTGTCCCATCTGATGTGAAAACACTATTAAATTAAATTTAAAATAACCATTTATTATTCATGCGAGCGAATGCAATTAAAAAGTGTCAAATGAAAGAAAAATGTTTGGTCGAGAAAATTTTCCTACAACAAGGATGGTTGGTATTTCTATAAAATGTGATCCTTACGTTCTTTTGTTTTATGCTTAGCTTGTTCAAAAAGATAGGGAAAAGATTTGACCTATTTTGAGTTCTTCTCGAAAGATTTTATGAGTTTAGCAATTCACTGAAAAACATTTTCTCAAAAAAAAAAAAAAACTATTTATTCTGAATGAATATCGCCAACATCAAGATAAGTAGAGGGAACTACAAGAGGAAGAGAGAAATCCTTATTAAACTGTTTAGCATTGATTTTTGACTTCTTAAAGCGTTGAGGCGGCAGGAAATCTAGATTAATAATTTCGAGACGCCGGGAGTCTGGTAAGGATATTTCCTGTAAAATAAATATTTGTGTAAATTAATTTTAAAAGGTAACTATCAAGGAAAAAATATTGCTGTGAATTCATTCTTCATATGTAATATTATAGTTACTTAGTATTTTAACCGACAATTTACTGTAACATGTATTAATTAGACATCCTTCCTCTGTTTCAAATCTAAACTGAGAGGTAATGAAGTGAAATATATTAAGATCGATAAATGTTAAATATTTTTTCCGTTAATTGTACTGTCGATATTCTTTAAAAATGTTAACTTCTCACGCTGAATATAATTAGTTATTTATGATGATGATATGATTAGTTATATATGATAATCAAGAATATATATTCAAATGAATTTAGCTGTCGCGTGCGCTCATTAGAAAATTAGTCATTGACTCATGATAAAGGGAAATAGTTCCAGCTTTTCTAGTTCACAGAAGCTTGGAGCATTCTAGACAAACTAATGGTAGAGGTCTGAGCGCCTTGCTTTTGAGGGAATTGGAGGCCTATACACTTTATTTCACGCTTCGCCACTAGTCACTTAAGGGGTTTCAAATATGTCTAGGGTCAAAAGACTTTTAGTCTGTAGACAAAATGTACAACTGAACAAGTATTGTCTGAGCATGTCTTGAGCTTCTTGAATTGTGACTTGGAAGAGGCTTTTTCAGAGCCTCGTACGTTTTTGGATTTCTTGGTTTCTTGAAGAATTGTGGAGTTTGTATAGTATTAGAATTGGACCATCTTTGATTAGCAACAACAACAATAATTAGTGCTTATTTGTAATATTTAAATTGGAAAAATTTTAAACACGCTTGTTTTTATCAACTTTAGTAACGTTGAGTGCATGTTAAAAAAATACGGGATAAAATGTTTCACTTTCGGATAATTAGGGAAGACATCATTTTTAAGATTCTCGTCTGCGAAGGGAAAACGGAGAAGTTTTTGACACTCCACTAGAATTTAATCGTAATCGCATCCCAGGCGAGATGAAGCGTAACATAATCGAAAATTACTTTCCCGGATATTTGAGGCGTCTCCTATCGGACTCCGGGAGACCCACTTTCCTGTTTCTCCCGAAACTCTGGTTTTAGGTAGGAAGAAGGGTCATTTTGTGTCGTCTTCCCATCGATCGGAACCTGCTCCCGATTAAAGGCAACTTTTTCTTTCTTATCCTTTTCGAGGTTATTGCCTTCCCTCTGGCTGCAAGATGATCTTCCTTTTCTCCCCTCTTCCTTCAAGCCTTCTCCTTCCTTGTTCTTCACAGAAATATCTAAGGAGGGGGAAAAAAGTGCTTTGATATTCCTTTACTGCCGAATTGGGGATTTCTTTATCTGGCCAAATGAGAGGCGGAATTGATCAAAATATTTTACAAACACTTCGGCTTTTATGTTTGGCGAGGAAGGACAAATAAGATGGAACACCGCTCAGAAACGCGCGCCAAATTGATGAATGTTCTTTCGCGTCAAATAGACTGATTATTGGGCTTATTGATTTTTCGATAATTGATTCGTCGAATGGATGACTTGTCTCGCCAATTTGTTGTAAAAAAATTTCTGTTGAAAAAATATAATAATTCAATAAATTGCAGATTTCTATAAAGTTTAGAATAAATGATGTTGGTAACTTGTTGTAACACATTTTAACAAATTTTTGGCTTGCCATTGTTACTTCAAAGTTCTTGCTTTGTATTGATTGGAATTATTTTGTATATAATATAAAAATATTGTCTGAAATTTTAAATTTGCATTATATCATTTTAAATTTACATGATAGCATTAAAGGAATAAGTATTTACTTTTAGCGTCATTGGCTGTAATACGCAAGACATTTCATTTAAAATAGCGTTGGTTTTATTTAAAATTTGCTTCGCTTGGTATATTTAGGAATAAAATTATTTCTATTTACTATTTATATTTAAACTATTTAAGGGCTTATCTTCTCATAATTTTTTACCTTGGAGGGTCATGTGTTCGTTCCAGCTACTTTTTAATAGTGTTAGATGAAGATAACTAAAATGATGCGCATGCAGAAAGCCAAAAATAATGTCTTATTGGAAACAATTTTATTTTATTTATTATTATTTTATTTATTTATTTATTTATTTTTTTGAAATGTGAATACGGTGCACACATTATGACAAATCTTACCGGAAGAAAAATACAGGGCTGATGTTGAATACGTTTCTCTGTTAGACTGACCACTGCACGGCGCCATACAACTATTGACGAGATCCCAGGTTCGATCCCAGTCACTATTGAAGAATGTAGATAAGGTGTTAAGTTTTTGCTTTCACTATGAACATTTGTCGTAAAGGATGTTTGAGAGATTTCTTTTTTCGCGACATGTGAGTGCGACCATATTCTTGAGTGTGAATCATATCGTTGAGAATATTTAAATGCCTTTCAGCGTTCTCCATATGTAATGTTATCTACATGTGATGTCACAACAACCAATTATAAAAATTAAAATTTCCTTTGATAATTTTATTGCTAAAACTTTAAAATGATGTCAATTCATTTAATAATTCATTAACAAGATGTGTCTTACGCCATGCTGTTTCCGTGACATTAAGAAAATGCAATGTAGTTTGATATAAATTCTGAAGTAATTACTTATGACAAAAATCGACATGTTATTTTAAAACATATGTGAACATATGCTTAGTAATAATTATGCGGTTACGCTCAGAAGTTCTATATGTATATATATATATATATTTAATATATATATATATATATATATATATATATATATATATATATATTTAATATAATCTCCAAAGGCAGAAATTATGTAACGATGTATTCTCTTACTCACTCTTTAGTTTTGCATCACATAATAATCAGGCTAATAACTAAAAGTTTTATAATGCTTTTTATCATCCAACTGTGGGCTACTTTTCAGGATATCTTATACAGAGGAATCGTAGTAAAGTTTTATGTGATGGGAAATTTGTTGTGTTATTGTTGTTGTGGCTTATCCTCCAAATGTCTGACGAAGTCCGACAAGGTCATTCACACCGTTGACCCTAAAGAAATTGAGGACCAGTAGGGTGGATGAGTATATGTTCTCTCTGGAAAGTCCCAAACAGTCCAGGATGTGATTGAAAGAAGCCTGTTCAGTTTTACATTTAGAGCAGACCTCAAAGATTTTCCTGCCTTTGAAATACGTGATGAGTATATACTAGTGGTATAGCCGCTTGCTAGTCTGGAAGGGATAGTCTCCCAAGTCGGACAGGCCGAAGGGTAGGTGACTGACGAAAAAGAACACCAACCCGAGGCAAGACAGACTTCTACCTTTATGGTGCCCGGATCAACAGAAGCTGCATCTCATCTTCTCCTTATGACTTCGTTGGAAAATTTGTAAAATAACCAAATACCTCTCCCGAAATTATTAATGTTATCTAGCATAAATATACCCTATAATTCTTATTATTCAGGAACAGATTAGACCGAACCTGGTATCCTCAACTGGGAAAACATGGTCCTATCATTGAAGTATAGTAAGCAGAGCGTGTTTTTGATTGATTGCAATTGTACAAAATAGTAAATAAACTATTAAAAAAGCAAAGTCATTAATATCATTTGGTTGGTTTCCTTATAATGTTTCTTACGATCTTTTTAGTCGCGTGTGATATAATCTATTAAGCTACTATGGTAATTTCAAAGTTTTTATTTTGTTACCATTAAAATTGTAGTGTTTACCTTTTAAGCGTAAACTTTGGTTACTATTCACACTAATCTTACTAAATGGATAAAAGTTTAATCTTCGTCAGTTTGGTGGCAAGGATTCAAGGATTACAAATGAAATTAATTACTAAAATGTGTGATACGCACTAATTTGACAGGGATTAACTCTTTGACAGCGATCGAACTTAATCCATTTCGTAAGCGTATCTCGATTAAAATGAATTCCTTGTCAAATCTAATACTATTTAATTTCCACCACTATTAGTGATGATTAATTCAATGTAAATTGAATATTCAATTTTTTGATAGGTATCGAAAGAGATTTAAAAGAAATTTACAGTGATTTTGTGTAATCGAATGTTTCCAATATTTTTCACTCGCCTAAATGAAAGAAATCCTACAATTATAGAAAAGAAAAGTTCTCTTTTAAAACAGCATATAGTGGTTGTTTAATTTAAATTCTACCGACAATATTTAATTTTTTTTTTATCATAACACAAACATTTAAATAAATTTTTGGTAAACTGCTATTAGTTATTGTGTAAAGGTTTATCAACTTTTCGGTTAAATGAGGCTGGATTTGATTATTAATGTTGAATTATAAATTTATTTGTACTTATTTTCAATACGTATTTGTTAATTTGAGACACTCTTGATTGCGACTCCTAACAATATATTAGTTTATTTGTTGATCACTGTATTCCAAAATAAAATTGAAAATATTAATTGGACTCTCTTTTTCAAAAGTTAAATCAGAATGACAGAATACGAAAAAGGTCGACAAGTACTGCGTAAGTGACGCAAAATCTGACTATAAAATAACAGATTTGTTTTGTTGTTGTTGCTTATCTCCAAAGGTCTGACGGAGTCAGACCAAATCTAGGAATCCGTTGACAGAGAGAAAATCGATGACAAGACGGGGAGAAGTGTATATTTCGTCCCATAGTATATTCTTACAATTCAGGATATGCTCAGGAGAAGCTTGATGTCCATGACATTTAGGACAGAGGGGGAAGGTCTTGTTACCCGCTACAAAAGTGAGGCATTTCAGGTGGCCAGAGGCGAGACGTGCAAGGCAAATGCTGGATTTCTTATCACAGGAAAGAGCCAGAGAAAGTCCCGGCTTTCTACTCTTGTAGAAGTGGTGAGTAACAAAGGTACCTGCCAATCGGCTTTAATCAGGGCTTTTCTCCGAGAAAAGAATTCAAGGTAGGTAAGTGCGGAAGAAGAAGGAGCAGGATGACCTGAGCCCTCCTTTGCGAAAGTGTCTGCTATTTCATTTCCTCCTATATCCATTTGAGACGGGAACCATTGAAAGTAGATATTATGCCGAAGGGAGACAATTTTAAGTTTGTGTAGAATAGAAAGGCTTGTTTGGTCTCCCAAGCAGGTCCATTGTTTGTTTTCATGATATCAAACAAATAAGAAAATTATGAATTTTAAGATGGCGTCATATGATAGTCATCTGTAGAAAACCAGTCAAAACAAACATTTATATTTCTTATCTATATACAAATTATTAATTAAGGTATATTTTTATTTGTATACAAAATTTTCATTTTTCTAGTTATGTTTTTTTAGAGGATCAACTAAATTGGCATCCGAATGGTTATTTCGATTCTATTCCTTCGGTTCGATTTCCGCCTTGAGTTTAATGTTAGATGTTTTGAGTGATTTGGAAACCATTTTTAATTGTATATCCCAGTCTAATTATTCCTCGTCAGCATTGGGGCCTACATCATCTTAAACGGCGCATTGATTTAAATTGAGAATAGTATCGCCACATGAATCTCATTGTCATGAAGTTTTTTAATCTATATAGCAATATGTATGACATTTCAGCTGAGAAGAAACGTGTAAAATGAAAACAGTAAATTTTATGCATGAAGTGGTTTGAAAATAATATCACCACTAAATATTTAATTAAAGATAAAAGATATCAGAAATAAATGTAGCAAATTCTGTTTACATGTGTGTGAAGTCTTAAAAATTTGATTCTTCACTAACCCAATTAAAAAAAGATTTACGTGATTTTAAATTAATTATAGCCTGCCAAGCTGCAATGTACATTTTCTTGCTATAATTATCTCCATGTAGTGACATAATTCGAGCTTCTTATAGAAGTACTGCATTATTGACAATATTTTCATTCAATTTGAATCACCTGTTATCCAGTTTGCAAATCACAAAATATTTATATTTTTTTAAGTGTATGCACCTTAGTAGTATTGAACATTGCGCTATTAAAATTTAACTTTTTAAGTAAATGCCATAGCATTTTTTCTGGAAATTATAAGGATCGCTATTTTTCATGTAAATCAGTTTAGATTATGAAATTCTCTAAAAATGGCTGGAGTTAGGAAATAGGCACGGTTGAAGGTTATCCTATGAGTAATTTTTTATTAGAATTTTAATTTGATTTAAATCGCGAGCCATATACTGATGACTCAAGATTGCGCAATCTTTTATCTTCAGTTAATTGCTTATAGTAACACTGCTTTGAAGATGTACACTTATACATTATAAAAAAAGTAAGAGAAACTGCTACTGTATGTAATCTTACTACTTGGTCAAAAAATTGATCCCAACACCAGTTCATCCATTTGCATGTCCATCTCGCCATTCATTTCAATACCTGTCACAGAATCCCACTTGTAGACGTGAAAGTTGATTTGATATTCCAAAGAAATTTCTGTCCTCAGCACATAATGCTTTCACTTCAGAATAAATAATGTTCTAGGGCAGGTTATGGGGCATCTTGTACTCTTCGAACTAATATCCTTTTGTCAATGAGTTGCAGTTTATTTAATGGGAATATGACTTTGTTCCTGGTTCACACATTAGTGGTAATACTTTAATGTTATTTTTCTGGATTACACAGATAGAGATTCATAACTCATTATATTCTAAATCGGTTATTCTAACTTTCTGTACGTTTTTAGCTGATTTTCTATCTTCCAATGCCACTGTAAACATAGTTGGCATATGTGGAGGCAGTTTTCAGATTCACTTATTGCAAAATGTCGATCTTGCAGTTGTTGTCGCAGCTTTCGATGACCGAGTACAGGTTTTTGGACAACTGTTTGGAATTTTCTTTCCTAAGTCCTGATCTAATTAGTCTTCCTGTAAAAAAATATTGTAGGGTGACAAACAAACCAGTCAGACAACTATTTCAATAGTTTTTAAGTTATTTCCTTAATTGTGAAATAATAGAATGAGGAAATTATAAATGAACTATATATGTCTATAACTGATGGCTCTCTATTTCTATAGTCTGACTGCTCATTCTTACTTAATCTTACACTCGTCTTCTGAGAGTCACCCAAACATTTTTCTCGGGTTCTTTTAAAATTCTGAAGATTACCTACATTTACATGCAATTCTTTTAATTAGTACAGCATATACCTTTAATACAACTGTCTTTCTCCCCATATTTCTAAAAATGAAAGCACGCTATGCATCTTTCTGCAGCGAATTGCTTATCTCCAACTCTGATTGACTTCCGAAAATTAACATTTTTCTCAGAATGTATAGGTTTTGGCAGATAGTTCCTGAAATAAAATCAAAATCAACTTCACTGTTGCTCCAATTTAAGCGATATTAAATTCAAACATTTATGAAGTTATTGTTGATTTAAGTCTTTAAATGCTGTTTTTAATGAGTTCTGTGTCAGTTGAGTTTGAACAGAAATTTGTTACACGTTAATGGAATTTAGTTGTTGTTCTCGTGTGCCAGCTAGGCTGGCAAATTGGGCTGCGCTGCTCCACTTTTCCAACTGAACCGTATTCGGTGTGGAGTCCGACTTCTGCAGTACACACATGCCATAGGGACCCGTTTATAGGGTAGGCAACCATTCACACACAAGGAAAGGACAAAGACAGGATAGAGAGAGAGAAAGTACATCCATACCTGAACCGGGATTCGAACCCAGGACATCCCTATCCGTAGTCAGGTACGCTGATCACTAGACAAGTTGACCGGCAATGGAATTTAGTAAGTTACAAAATAAAAATTACTGTAGATTATTATAAATGTCCTAAACTTTTAATGCCATTTATTGATATTACGAATGAAAGTTATATGACGGGATTGATAACTTCTGTTTTTATTGAGTATGATTTCATATGTTCTTAATTTATAGTAGTGATTGAAAACAATTTCTTAAGAATACTACTCAGAGTACTTTGACACATTTTAAAGCTTTTATACTAAATACTGAACTAATTTATTTCCTTTTTTTTTTTACAGAAATTTTTAAATGAACGAGAACAGAAGAATGTACAGCTAAAAAAGCTAATAACAACAGTCTCCCATTTCAGACAGAAGGGTGATTACAACAAGGAATTAGAAGCTAGAGGTAAATTAAATCGCTTATATAATTAAAAATTTATTTTTTCCGAATTGAAGAAAGTAAACAAAGGAAAAATATATGTTTATTAATTTCTGGAAAATGTATTAATTCTTTAATTATTACACATAAATGTATTTAATATAATTTTTTTGAATAAAATTTCTATTATGAATTAAATAATTTGAAGAATTTTGTTAAACCATTTACCAGGATAAAGTAATATTTTTTACTATATGGTCAAAATTTTTCTGTGTATATATATATATATATATATATATATATATATATATATATATATATATATATATTAAAAAATAAGGTATTTGTTATTACTTTTAGTAGTTAATTATATCTTGATTTTATAATCAGAGTTTTAATGTATATAAGCATTCAAATATTTTTTAGTAATATCCCTTTGAATCAAGAAATTAAAGTACCTTGTAAAAACATTTTGTCATGATATTTTGTATAAATATTGAGGTTAGCCTTTTTATTTTGGGTGTATAGTGTATTTTTGTGTCTCAAAGAGAAGGATAAAAATATTGAAGATAATGGGAATATTTTTTGTGAACAACTGTTTTTTTTTAATTACAAATATTATTATTATTACAGATATTTGCATTTTTAATAAGGCATATATTTTTGTTCCGCCGTCTAATGTCGGAGTGGTTAGCATCCCTATAGGTTCCGTTGTCGAATCATGTTTCCGGGCATGGATGTTCCTTGTTTCTCTTTGTATATGTTTCTTTCTTCTTTCACTTTTGGAACGAAAGATGTCACACCCACTGGGTTCCCCGCTGTATACGTTGTCACCGCATTCGCCCCTTGTATGGGTATGGAACTAGCGCAATCGGGGAATCACCTACCATTTAGGGAAAAAAAATTTTTTTTTTGTATCTGAAGAAGTAAGTCTTAACTCTTTCAGCTTAAAAAATTTGGTTATGAGCTGTAATTTGAGTGTGATTGAGGGGAAAAAAAAGAACCTTTAAATTTTTGAAGTACTAAAACAGAACAACATTGACAATTTATTACTTCAGCTGGGACATAATTATTTTTATACAGTTGAAAAATGCTTTAATTTAAAAACAGTTTTAGTAGAGTATATAAAATAATGTGCCCTATATATTCCTCTGATGTCAAATTCGATGTAATATTTGAGCACTTTTCGTCAAAAGATGTCAAATTAATTAATAAGTATTCTATTTAATTGGACTGGAATACAATGATTCATCAATTTGTTGTGGCATGGAGTTATAGATGAAAGTTACTATGTTCACTAATTACTACAGATTATAAAAGTTTGAAATTTCCAAGGCAAATCAAATTTTGCACTTCTGTGGTTTTCTTCTTCTTCTTTCTTTCTTTTTTTTTTAACTTATTATTGATTTGACTATATCAAATTTTATATAATTTCCAAATTTATATATACTTCAGTTATATAAATGGATTGTAATTGTTCTTTAGTTAAAAAAAAAAAAAGAATTACTTAAATATATATTCAATTGAATCAGTCTATTTGGAAAGATGTTTTTCATAAAAAGATTTAGCAATTTTGTTGAGTTAAAATCTTCTCTAAATTCTAATAAAGGTATTGCATGATAGATATTGCTAGAAATAAAGTTAATCAGCTTATTTTTTACGGCTTTATATTATGTGATAAGCAGCATGAAGTAAATTGTTTAAATAAAGTGTTTTAAAAAATGTAAAGGTTTAATTTAGTTACTTCTAGCTTAATTAACTTTAAATATATTTTCGATTATTGTTAAACTGAGTTAGTTTTAATACTTGTTATTTTAGAATGATTTGTTTTGTAGATATTTAAAATTGGTTTAAGCAATAAAAAGCAGTTTGATAAAGACATAAAAGTTTCTACCGTAAAATATGGAGATTGTTTATTAATAGCATTTAGCAATAGTTATTAATTTGTGACCAAAATAGAAATAGTTTGCATGAATTGTGCGCGGCAAATTATCTTGTTATTAAAACAGTCAAATATTGTTTTTCAAGTATATATATATATATATATATATATATATATATATATATATATGTATGAATATACCAATGTTTCTATTTCTATTGTTGTACTGCGATTACTTTTTTATATTTTGTGAGTTACTTTTTCCTTAGTTATCGAATTCACATAATATATAAGAAAGAATATTCCTTGTAATAGTCATGAAAATTACATTTTATACTTATTTTTCTTTGGTAAACTTGAATAAAAAGTTGTGTCAAACTCCAAGTGTGCGGAAATTCTTTCTTGAAGTATGTGTGCATTTCTTTTTTGACATTTCCCTTAAGTACCATTCTAAAAGGTTGATTTCATTTGGAAAATTTAATATTGATAACCAAGCATGTATTTCTTTCGACACACAGTAGCATATCGTACGTGAATCTGGCAGTTGGGGGGGGGGGAGAACTTGGTATAATATACTCTAGACTAGGGGGGAAAGTAATTCTATTGGTGACTGAGAGATTCTTTTTTACTGGATAGCCTCGTCTTCAATCTTTGAACAGCATGAGGAATCCTAATCCCTGCTGTGAGAGTGTTCATGCGGAATTCAATTTCTGAATCCTGATTTTTCTTTTCTTTTTTCCCCCTTTCTTGCTTCAAAAAAGTCCCTTTCTTGTATTTTTTTCTCCCTCCTACTTAGATTTTTCAACGGCAGCTGCAGACACTTTTGATGTCGTTTCTCTATCGATCAATCTGAAAGGGAAACGATATATTCTAAGCATCGATTAACTGTTGAAAGATAGTCAGACGTGTATGTGTTATCTTCTTCGGGGTGGATAGCGGAAATTTTTATTTTGATTTTCCGTCCGTCGGTATATTTGTTTACTTCTTTTTAAACTTCAATTAAAATAAGTTTTTATAAGCAAGAAAATGTTTACTATTTTTTTTTTCTTGTAGAAACATTTTAAAATTATTTTTTTCTTGAAATGGATTTTTGAAATCGATTGTCTGCAGAATATTTATCCAACGATACCACTCAAAATATGTTTCTTTTTTCTCTTTCTTTAAAGGCTTGTTTTAATACTTTTACTGAGGAAATTGATTTTGAGAAGGTATTGTATCGCGTCGAAGAACGTTTCTATTAACTGCTTTGTCTATGTAAATAAAGAGAAGTTTCTGCATTTGAGTAGTTATTTTACTTTTGTGGCGACTGTTTATCTTTTTCTTTTTACTTCCGATTTTATACTCGTAGACTGTTTAATTAACTCAAACCTATTGATTCATCCCAGAACCAAGTAATAGTTTAAAGGAATTCAAACTTTCAGATAATGGAATTTTCATCAAGAATAGCAAATTTTAAATGTACATATTCATTTAATCTTAAGAAAATCTCTTGATAAGTTTATTAAATTACAAGAATTTATTAATTAAAAGTACTATTCAGAGTATATATATTATATAAAACCAAAATATACTGTGTGAAATTACAGTGCTCAAAACTTAAGTTAGTAGAATTTTAATTCAATGAAAGAAAGGGAAAAGAAAAAAAAAATCTCCTCTAGACGAAACTTGGAAAATGAATAGTAAAACCTTGCAGTAACGGAATTCCATGATGTTGGAATTGTATTCTCTATTATTAAAGATTTTTCAAAACAAAAAGAGGTATTCGATATAAAGTGAATGAAATTAAAAAGGACATGAAATGGTTTTAAGCAACTGAACATGAAGTTATATTCATGAAGAAGAATTTATAAGCTATAAATGTTTATTAGATATTATTAAAATTCATATCAATATTACTAATTAGGTATATATTATATGTAATTTACAGAAAAATAATAGTTCATTAATTTTTTTTATTATGTAAATAAAGTTTTATATGTGTATGAAATTGTCAATAAATCTCATTTCTTATTATATATTTTAGAATTTCGATAAACAGTAAAATAAATTTTTGTGAACTGTTTGCTTCTGAGGAAAGTATATTTAATTTCATTATAAATTTCAATCCGGCGATGATTTTGTTAATACAAAGGATTCAAATGGAAAATATTTTAAAGTAAAACCTATTTAAAATTTTTTTACCTCTGATTTCTATAACAAAGTTCTATCCACGATGTTTAAGTGATATTACTGGGATAAATGATATTACTGTTTAAGGAATTTGCTGTTTGTCATGTTTGACTGAATTAATTATTATTAGAGAATTACAAGAAATTTTATTGTATTGTTTGTAAAATTAAGTACCTTGTGTAATTTATCCTAAAGTAGGATTTCAAGTGACGAAATTTTGAAAGTGATGAAGTTTTGAAAGTTATTAACTTGAGAAAAATTTCTTTCTCAAAAAAATTTTAATATCATTTTTAAAACGCATGCAAACCTCATTTTTCCTTTTTTCTGAATTATTACATAAGCATTTTCAATATTCAAATAATTTAAGATTTAATAATGCCATTTCGTAAATATTTTAATTAACTTCCTATTAAAGTGTAGATTTTGGTGATTCTATGTATAGATATTCTTTCAAAGTAAGATTTGATTGCATTTCAACAAGAACAAATGTATAATGAAAGAGAAGAGTTCGTTGTAGCTTGATCTATAAAGTCGAGTACCTCGGTCTTATGTTAGATAAAAAAAACTTACCTGGAAAGCCCATATTAATAAAATCACGAATAAATTTATTTCTGCCAAAACTTCGCTCTACCCCTTAATTGCCAACAAATCGAAGCTCTCCATGGCTAACAAGCTATTGATTTATAAATCATACCTTTATAAATCTACCATATATATATCCTACTTTCGCCCTATTATCACCTATGCAGCTCCAATCTGGGGTGGTGCTGCGGAAACGAACCTGAAACCTCATGAGGGTCAGCAAAGTAAATTTCTTAGACTGATCACTCAATAAGACTTCTACATCAGAAACGAACACATCAGAAACAATTTGGGTGTCCTTCCCCTATCAAGATACGTCCAATTCCTTGCTTTTCGCTTCTGCAACAGTCTTTATGAAATTGATAACTCTGAAATTTAAGCAATTGAAAACTACAGTCCCTATTAACTTTACAATTTCCGCAGACCAAGGACGGTTCTGCGGGCTAAACCACATTCAAATTTATCTATTCGCCTTTCAAAAAGTGGAATTAAATAATTTCTTCTTCTTATACTTAAAAAGTATATATAAAAAAAGGAAAAAAAATGTATTTATATATATGTATACATAATAGAATAAAAAAAATCTTTTTGTCTTTATATAGTTATATTAATACTATGTATACAAACTGTAATTTAAAAATATTTTCTTGCACTCTTGTGTGAATTTGTATCAAATTTTTCTTTTTTATGTTTATTCAATCTCATGCAAAGAACTCTCCTTGGGAGCACTTTAATTTAAGCAGATTGACCCCCTTTCATTCCAGAGATGTGTTCAAAGTTGAACAGTGTCATTTAGTTTTATCGATTACTTCATTGTATCTGTAGTAAACTTATGTGCAGCTGTCTTAGCTTTGAGAAGCAATTGTTGTTTCTAATCCCCGTGACTAGCAGTGTTAAATCAGGTCCATGAGCTGAATCACCCTGAAGAAATCGAGAATTTAAAGGTTGTCTTGAACCAGTTTTTGCCTGGTTGGCCAAGTCCCTTGCATGATGAAATGTGACCAAGGGAGCCTTGTGCAGAAGAGATTAATCCAGATTCGAAGTGCTTAATGCCTTCAACAAAAGTCATTGATGACAAGTGATCACTGATGACACAGGTAAAAGCAGTTTGATCTTATCTACAGTTGTCCGAACCAAAGAGCCTCCAGGGCACCTAATCTGATATCACGAGTGCCCTGGGGGAACATTCACCTAATTCATTGCCTTATATTCAGAAAATAGCTCCAAATAAATAAGAAGAGCGGCAGGTGTTAGCGAAACGATTATGTACCATATTAAACACCTAGCACTATTTCTTAGCAATATGTTTTTTGTCAACCGGATCATTTCTTTGAAATATGTTATCTATATCTGTCAAATAATTAGTTTCCAAATAATTTTTTTTAGAAAAATTTATACGTCTTTTTCTTTTGTATGATATTTTTTAACACCTGTTCTTTTCATTTTACCATGCATGATAGTCACTTAACATTTTTTCCCTTCCCTTTTTTTGCTTATTAATAATTTTGGAGTATATATACTTATGCTTGTTTGTGTGTATATAAAACATGTTACTTGGGCCTAGTTCAATCCCTTTTATATTTTCTATTTAATGCAACGAGATTTCAAAATGCATATTTGTTTAATACTTTGATAAATGAAGATTTCATTGTTTTATAGCAGAAGAATAATTTAAGTGTCATTTATATTAAAATTATAAAATATTTAATTTAAACCTTTGTGAATGATTTAACTATGCAGTTATTAGTTTTACACTTTCCTGCTAACTGTTTTAGCATGCATTTTTTTCTGTTAAGCACTTTGTGAATAGTAAAATACGAACATAATTATATGTCAAATAGACGTGATATTATAGGAAGAAATATTTTTTTTTTTTTTTTTTTTTTTGAAGTTAAATTGTTGTTGTCCACAATTACGGAGTAATATGGAATTCATTTCTGTTGAAACACAATATTATCGAAATCAGTAATTAAACTCTAATGAGTGGGAAACTTGAAAACTGTGTCACATTCTGTAATTCCTGTATCTTCCTTAGGCTTTGAGTTTCACAAGTCTTACACTCATATGCATACGAGTTGTCTTCCTTCTCCTCCCCCGCCCACCGTTGCATTCCTTATTGTACAGGAATACTAATTATGATGCCAGTCACATGTGGTTTCCCTGTGAGAAGCGATTAAGTGTTGATGCGAGAAAAGGTGAAATGCGATGCTTGTCATTATAATGCCAGGGAAAACAGCAACTCTCAGTGGAAGTATCGGATCTTAAATAAGGGGAAATCGTGGAACTTGACGACATTTCTTATAGGAAATAGCAACATTTGTTTCTTTGTCAATTATATATTTTTATTGTTTAAATCTCAACGATTACCATCGTAAAATTAATAGTGCTTATTTTATAACTGTATGAATGAATGAATGAAAGAAAAACGTGCATTTGTTTTTGATTACTTCACTGGAAATTAACGTATGACTGTCATCAAATTGTAAAAATTGTGAGTACAGTATTTTTTATATTAACTGTTTTGTTAATTACACAAATTAATTATTACTCTATAAATGCATGGCGAACAGCTGAAACATTTTATTTCTAGTCCTGGATTTAAGTATTGATGATTTGACCTATTGTCAAATGAATAATCTGAAGTTGTTCTTGAGTTATATTTTTCTCATTTTAGCGTATTGTGACGATTTTGTGTGAATTATTCTGGATTATTTTCTATTAAATAAATCATTAGTTATTTCACTAATACGTACTAATGTCGACATCAATCACTTGACGGGACATTATGACAGTTTCCTCACTAATTTCTTTTCTTGAACTCGCAGTTGTTCTTTAAAGGAAGGGACTATAGGAATTTAGTTATTTTTCTGTGTTTCGTGGGATTATAGGGTTTTAAGTCTGTCCTTATTTCTTGCATATGTTATAGGTATTTAAATAATCTTTTTGTTACGCCTCCCAGATGCTAAACATTTTGATCTGTTATTTTCCTACATCTTTTCGCTGAACTTCCACTGACAATTCTTTCTCATCCAACCCATCTATTGTTGCTTCATCATTTTCCCCCGGCTTCAATTCTTCAATTAATATGTCCAGTAAAGGATATTGCCAAATTATATTATCCTAATTTAGAGTGTATCTGGTCTCCCCCTTTTTTTTTTCCTTGTAATTTAATTTCTCTTACTTTCGACTTAGAATCTCTACAAGCTTTGGGCCCATAAACAGAACAAATTTTCATTAGATGAAGTTCTTACTTGAGTGCTTCCATGATTGTTTTGAGTGCTCGGAATCGTTCCAGCCTTGTAAAGTTTATTCATCAGCCATTGAGTCCAATTTTCTCACGAATTACATGTCTAGACAATTGTCTAGAGAGTGGTATACAATTTTTTATAACTACCGATCTCTTTTGATAATTGCTATTTGTAATTTTTTTTTAACTATTCATTAATTTAGTTGAAGCATAATTTAACTTCGTTTCAAACTCTTGAAGTTCTGCTTAAAATATGTTATCACAGCTTTCTGTTTTTACCTATAAAATCAGTCTTCTCCAATATTCATCATTTCATACTAATGCACGCAAGAGGATTATTAACATTAGTCAAAACTGCTTATGTCTAAACTAAAAGTATGAAACCCTTACTATTAAGCGGTAAAATACAAATTCATTGATATCAATTGATTTTCATTGATGATGTTATTAGTATTAAGTAATCTGTTTTTCTGTAAAGCTAGTTCTTTGACGATGGCTGTTTAATATTCTATCTAAGTAACAAAAAAATTAGAAACTGATCATTTAAATGCAACTCATTTAAATGATGTCATGTTCAAAATTCTAAGTTAGTAACTAAATTTTTTTTTATCAAGATTCATCAGGGAATGTTTTTCTCTTATTTGGCAAATGTCGTTTCAATTTACCGTGTACATATATATATATATATATATATATATATATATATATATATATATATATATATATATATATATATATAAGCAGTGTTCTTTGCATCTACTAATATCTAAGTTCTGGCCTTTGAATTCATATACAGTCATGGTCTGTAACCCTAATCCTATCGCAGCAGTTGAGCAAATGAAATACAAAAAATGTTATAAATGTCTTATAGCAGTAATATGTACGCATATATATATATGCGTACATATTACTGCTATAAGACTGTATATATAGTATACATATATATATACATATATATATATACATACATATATATATATAAATACATATATATATATACATACATATATATATATATACATACATATATATATATATATATATACATACATATATATATATATATATAAAATATTTCGTTTGAATGCAAAATTTGCATATTTAGACAATTTGATTGCTGTTAATTGGTATTTTTTGTTTTCAATATTACCTTCGCTTATGAAGTGAATAATACTGTTTATTTCATATTCAGAAGAATGTGTTTTATATTGTTTAAAACTGCATTTGATCAATTTAAATTTATGTATAAATAACTTATAGCAGTCAATTCATTTACACGTTTATGAAAATCTTTCGCAACTTTTTATTTTAAACAAATATTTGCTGTAGTTTTAGCTAATTTTTTTTATGTATTTTTTTTTTAAAGTATCTGATCGAATTGTGGTTTTATTGGTTTCTTTCTGATTCACGATTCCAGCCAATATTTTTGATACTAATT
The DNA here is from genome assembly GCA_030067965.1 of Latrodectus elegans. Taxonomy (NCBI): domain Eukaryota; kingdom Metazoa; phylum Arthropoda; class Arachnida; order Araneae; family Theridiidae; genus Latrodectus; species Latrodectus elegans. The sequence goes on along the minus strand of CM057812.1, from coordinate 70,327,728 downwards.
TTAATGCTTGATTATAACAATAAATTTATTAAGGTCAGTCCACGTAATAGAATCTGAGAAAGAAAAAATTGAGAAATGATTCAAAATCTCGATTAACTGAATAGTTAACTGTTAAAATATTTTTAAACGGTTCATGGATGTTGGGATCATTGCATGGCATTTAACTCACGAAAGAATTCGCTAATTTCTTTAAATTTTCTTAAATTAATTTATTGGAGCGAATGTTTTTATAAAAGATGCGCAAGAATGCTTTTTCCATCATTTTATTTTATGAAATAGATAACAATGTTTACTTACGTGAATTGATAAAATCGCAACAGAGATAAACTATTATTATGGGATATATATGGAGAATTTTATTAAAAGATAACAATATTGACTTCTTACCAAGATAACCGAGCCATATGACTCCAGGCTTACAATAGCTTATCTGCGTAATTCATTACTTAACATCTAAACAACCTAAAAAATTATTTACTATATTTTTCTCTTTAGTAGAGATTAGAAATTTGCATGTTTTTCTCTTGTTACTAGTACCTATGCGTGTAATTCTTTTTGTTATCCTTTGGGAAATTGTATGTACGGTTGTTTTTATTCATCTGTTGCTATGTAAGGCTTCGTAACGTTTTCGTTTCACTTCTCGTTTCCCACATTGCCACTGTAAAAAGTGTGTTAAGTTTTACCGTGTTTTAGTACAAAATGTGATCTACGAATTTTGGAGTAAAATGTTTTGATTATTTAGAATACAAATGCTTTGAAAAATACAAAATTTAATACAGTTCTTTGGGGGATAATTTTTTTTTAACCTTACAAATCCGATTATCGTTAAATTATTGGAATAATTTAACAATTTTTTCATCTTTATTTTCACGTCTTCATTTAATTATTTCCTTGAAGTAGAACCTGCCATAAAATTTATAGGCGCCTGACAAACTTTCTTAGACTTCTTGTTATAAAGCAAAGCTTTCCTCCCAAATAATTTTTCCACTAGATACATTTTTCACGGTCTCTTATTCTGTTTCAGCTTTGTGTGTTGGGTTATGAACATTTTATTATAAGGTCTGCGAAAGGCAGTTTATCGGATGTTACAAAATTAAATGGAATTCCTGATTGTATGTAATAGGATGGTGGCTTTTTTGTGAATTGTGTGATATGTATTCTCATCTTTTTGAATGAAAACAAAATGAACCGACTTATCTTTCCTCAAACATGTTCTGCTTTCTATTTTTCTGCCAGAACGATTTGACTAATGGCAATAAATATCTTGTGCCTTGGAGAGTAATATCAATGTCTCCTAGCAGCGGATATGAGCTAAGGTTTTTCTCTATAAATATAAACGCTGTGGGAGCAGCTGTTTCCTGCGCCAGATGGGAGTTTTCTCGTTGGTCTCGACGGCCATTACCCATATCTGTCAACACTTGAAGACCGTTTGCACTCAGTCGAATGCTTCACTTGGGCCAACATTGCAAAGCACATCCATAAATTGAGTTCCAGTTTGCTGTTTACCAAGTCTGGCATTCGAGGTGGGGTGTGGGCAACTCGCAATACTCGAAAAAGAAAATTCATGAGGCTTCTTTTATTTCTTTCGCGTTACTTCTTGAACTTTTCTGCTCATACAATACGATGAAAATCTGATCAAGAATATTTTGAAAAAAGTACTTTATATAGTTTTTATTATTTTTGTGTTGGCATCATTTTTAAAATCAAGTTATTTTACGGCATTATTTTTTTATATGGCATCTCATGAAACAGTGTGTAATCGCTTTAGGTTCCATTCTATTTATAAATACGTTTTATGGGCTTTTAATTCTTTTATAATAAGGATTTCAAGAAGCAAAATATTTTATTATAAGTTTGGATTTCCTGATATTTTTTTTTTTTTAAATCTGAAGCAGCAGGTTTTATAAGTAGGTTTTCTTTTTCGTCTCTATCTGAAAAACTTAACCGGCGGCAAAACGAAAAGGAAAGTTTGCTAATTTTTCAGGGGTTGTGAGTTTAATTTATCCTTTAATTAATTAATAATTGCGTAGCAAAAATTTGCCCTTGATTTAGATATACATTTCCGCGACATAGGAATTGTCATGCTTTCAAGCATGAATGATCTCTTTAAAACTTATATATCCAGTTCGTTTGGAAATATATTTAATATTTAGAAATTACTTATTAATGTTTTGGATTTCAAAATATAAATTGGATATAATTCATGAAATGTAAAACTTTTATGGCATAATAATATAATTAAAGATGCGCAATATTGCTTTTATATTAATAGTTTGAACTATAAAAAATGACTATTGGAAGACAAATATTCAATTTGTTTTATGGGAAACTTTACAAAATGTTTTTTTTTTTTTTTTTTTTTTTTTTTGTAGATTAAGTTTTTAAAATTAATTAAATTTTGAATTTTCTATTTTGTCTTTCTAATTGCTTTCAAATGGAGGAGTTTTATTTATGAAAAGAAATTTAGAAGTAAATAAGTTGTAGTATAAGTATTTTAACTAAGAAATTTAGAAGTAAATAAGTTGTAGTATAAGTATTTTAACTATCTTATTCAATTTGTATTTCGATAAAAAGTAAATTCTCATTATGAACATACCAAATTAAATCACATATGATCATAGATTTACTCTTATTCGGATAAATTTAATGTAAATAAAGAAAATTTTCCTGAACGTTGTTTAATGAAGGAGCAGAAAATTTAATTATAAATATATTTAGATATTAAATTATATAAATGTCATATTAGAGAAATTATGTATATGATTTGATATTACAGAGATATATCGTATAATTTTATGTATTGAGTTCAACATATTTCGTGTTAGGAAGTAATTGAATTCTAAATCAATGTATTTATTCATTTCATTTTTCATTTTATTTATGATATGCTTATTAAAAATTGATTTCGAAGATCAGTTTCTTTGCATTTGTTCTTTTTCCTTTTTTGTTGTCAAATGATCTTCTCTCGTTTTTCATTTTGCTCTGCTTTATGCAAAATTTGAATTTCAACGGGCATAAATTTTTATTCAAGAATTATTTATAAGAAAATGAATGTTATAAAATATAAAACGAGAATTGTTTTTGTACTAAAGTATTTAAACCTGTTCCTAGGATTCAAAAATTGAAAGGCATAGAATTTTCGACTGGAATGCTAAAATATTATTTTTCTTACGCGTTGTTTTTAGTTAATAATATTGTTTCAAAAATATTCGTAATTTTTGTATCTCAAAAATTTTTAATTCTTTTATCATGTCATTAATCTCTTTTTATTCTTTTTCATTTGATTTTAAAAGTAAAAGTAATTCTTGATACTTATGATTGATTAATTTAATTTTTCAAATAATATGTGGCATGGAATTAGGTATTGGATTTTTACTATTAATTTTCTTAGAATATTAAACAGAAAATATATATATAAACATTTATCCTTGATTCACTTTTGGAGAATATTTTTTTTTAATCGTAGCATTATATTTATTGATAAGTCTGCAAGTAAATGAGTTAATAATTATTAATTAAATTAAATTAATACAGAATGGCAATATTTAAGTTGATTTGAAATCTAAAGTTTTTTAAATTTATATTTTGATTAATAATTTTTAGAAAAATAAGTATTTTTTTATATTTTTATACCATAATTAAGTGCTGTAACAAAACTCCGTATATAATGTGAACAGAATTTTATTATTATTATTTTCTTCTGCATTGAGGAAAAGAAGTAATGTGAAAAGTGGATGTACTAAGCAATCCATCTTAACTAGCTGCGAGTTAGAAATTAGTGATGAGATAACACATGCATCCACTTTTTTTTTCTTCTAGTCTTGGCGTTCTTTATCTATCTTTTTATGAGTTTCAGAATCTACTAGGACTTATACAGATTTGGACGAAATCCAAGAGCTGTATTTTTTCCCCACTTTTTATTTTTCTTCTTTTTTCATTGCTTAAAGCAAATGTGGTACGCATTGTGGTCTTCTTTTCCAAATGCGAATTGCCAACACGTGGCTTTTTTCAAAAAAATAAAAATATTTAAAAAAAAAAAAAAAAAAAAAAACTTTTCGAAATCGATCGTTTGCTTTCAACCGTGGCTGATGGCCCCAGTCCATCGTATCAGATTTAGGAAAAAAAAAATGTTTAAGAATTATTTGAGAAAAGCATGAGAAACGTTTCGAAACGACAAAATATAATACATTTTCCCTTTTTTTCTGAGTGAAAGATAATGTGACAGATCTTTTTATACTGGCAAGTTACGAGTTGACATTTTTATGGCAATAATTTATTCGAATGGACTTCCTTAGAAAGAAATGGATCTTCAAAGCTAAAGTATTCTTTTTTTGTATATATTTGCTTTTTTTCCCATTGTAATATTTTAATGGATTATCTGCAATGTTATTTTTTTATTTACTTTATAGAACTTGTGATTATTCATTTTCCATTGTCATTTTTAAAGTAAAGTGATTAAAAATGGTTATTTAATCTCGCAATAATATCGATATATTTATGTGTGTGTGTGTATGCATACATACGTATATAGGGTACCTATAAATGGCACTCTAAACTACCCGTTCTAATTACCCATTAACTTTCGAGTGTGTCCATTGAGCCACAAACCACTTACAAATTATTAGCTCATAGCAAGTGGTTATGCATAATATCTCTAAATTTTAAGTTTGATCAGGATTCTTAGTAAGTTTGAATTGCTAAAGTGGCAGTAAATGCTAGTGCGAAAATTTTATATTTAAAATATATTCTTCTTCAAAATATTGAATATATGCAATTCCATTTGTTCCTTTTGTAAAATGGTTTATTAATATCTGCATTTAGTTTTTACTTACTATTTCATAATTTAACTGTTGATTTTTTCAGTGTTTTGTTATGCTTATTGTCAAGCCATTGTTATTTATTTTTTCGTAGACTTCTTATTTATTTTGATTTAGTGTCTGAAATATAGAGTTTTATTTAATTTACTTGTATTTGTTATCTTGTATCAGTAATAATACGCCCATTTAAATTAAATAATTAGGATAATTTTTTTATAAATGGGATTAACTTATCATATATTCATTTAAGTATATCATCTAAATCCTCGTAGTAAAACATTAAAAATAGGAAATGATTTTTTTAATAGATGATTCATTTTTATGTATTCTCGTATGAAAAGTATTTAAAGTACACACACACAGACGCACTTTTTCAAAGTATGGAAATGAAAACAAATGTAAAATATCGTTTTTGAAAACGTTACTATGATGTAACGTTACTATATTGAAATGAAGTCTTAAACGAAACATGAATATCAAGCAAAAGGCACAGGTGCCGTATAATCCATGATTCCAAATTCTGAATTTTTGGCGATAAAGAAATGTTGCCAAGATGACTATCGTAACTTGCGCGATGACGTAAATACTAGGGTTACCAAAATAGAATTTTCTGCGTAATTCTTATAGGTCTCCATATGTATGACGTAATAAAAATGATGTTGCCAGATACACAAGAAAATCCGCCAAAACGCCAATCTCAGAATTTGGAATCATGGATTATGCGGCACCTGTGCCGAGAAAAATTATTAATAACACTGAATGTATAATTAATTTTCCATAGAAATATGTTGTTAACGATATTGTTATTTGTGTGCTCTAGTTACCTAGTTGAAGTTGGTTTGTATATTATTTTGTTATGCTCTAAATATTTTAATTTAATGTACACCACAGAAAAATAAAAATAATTGATATTTTGGTTGTGAGAATTTTTGGAAAAATGTGTACATTGACTTCTGAAAATTTTATGCGCTCTCATAGGAAAATAATGTTGCACACAGAAATATCGTAAGATGATAACTTAATGGTTATAATAAATTATATGCTGCGAAGTTAACAATTCTAGTATCTAGTGATGGGTATTTAAACATTAAAATTGATTAAACTGTCATGCCATTACGCATTATTTACCAGCCGTTGGGGAAAAAAAATGTAATTTTCACAAGCCAGTTTATATATATGAATTATATATATAAGACTAATTTCATTTAACTGAAGATTATAAGAAATTCGTTAGTGAACTCAATGCTAATTAAAAACATTGAATCATTTTTTTTACAAAATATTTTGTCAAGTGATGAAGAAACTTCATTTTAAAAGTTTAAGCGTAACCTTTTTACTGCTTCTTCCTTTATTGGGATTATTCGAATTAAAAAAAAAAAGAAATAAAAATCATAGTGGTTTTTTTTTTAGCTAAAAAAGGGAAATAAAAAGAAGAAAAAATGCTGCATTCAAATAATTTACTGTTTAAAATGAAGTATTAGTAAAAATTAATTGAAATGCCTGGGATTATATATCTGCAGCTATTTCAGTTCATCATTTTCCTTCTGATTTATAACAATAATAAATTACTAAGAAACGTTTGTGCGCTGTTATGTTAAGCTTTAAAATTTCTTTATAGAATATTTCACTACCAGAAATAAAATTTTAGTGTAAGAACATTTATATTCAATATTTTACTCAAGAAATCTATAAAATCCAAGTATACCTAAAATTCTAAACATATCTTCAAAACGTTTTTAAGTTCATTTGTGATCTAAACGCATTTCTTTTGTTTTTTGACTCAACGTATGTCGGAGAAATTCAAAAAGTATGAGTAAACGAAAATTACGCAGAAGTCTTCAAAATGGGAATTGCGTTACTGAAGATAGAGCTAAATATTTAAGAATAAATGAATAAGTAGTTTTTTATACTTAATTATATCTGAAGAGAGTTAAGCTTGGTTGCTCCATCAGGTAAATAATCCATACTTGGATTGTGAGAAAATATTAAAAAATGTGAGATAGTTAAAAATTTGAAAAATTTTTTGTTTGAGTAAAAAAAATAAAGATGGTGAATTTATGTATATTTTGACACACATGCCGTATAATTCTGAATTTTTTTGACGATGAAATATTGCCAAGATAACGTATTGTGACGTTGCGTGATGACGTAAATACAAGGGTTGCCAAAAGAGAATTTGCTGCATAATTCTTATAGGCTTATCTTCTATCACATAATAAGAACCAAGCTACCAGATACATAAGAAAATCCGACAAGTCATCAAACTTAGAATTTGGCATCCTGGATTATAAGGTATGTGTGCCATATTTTTCATTGTTTTAGTAGAGCCTGACTTACATCCACCAACTTTCAATTTTAACTGAGTGAGGTTTGATAAGAGAGTTGGCTTAAATATTTCCTTCAATATCCTATTAATTTTGTTCTTTGATGCTCTAAATTTTCGGATGAATGGTCAACATTCTTCTTTTTAGTTCACCAGTTTATAGGTATGATTCATATCATGAACTTGGATATTATTTGTTGCAATTTTGATTTCACTTTAAAGCATAATTTCTGATCGAATTAACTTTCTATGGTATACAAAAGTTGCCATAAAGTGATAAAATGTACCAAATTATTTCGAGGATCGTTAGTTATTTTGATGAATGTTGCGCACGTGTTTTTCTTTTCTTTTTTTTTTAAATTTAAATGCGCGCAATATTTTCAGAAAAAAAATATTGTGAATTTTTTTTTTCGACATTTTATTTAGATATTAAAAATATATATTACTTTTACTGTAATGAGACAGTGAATACACATAAATATTCAATTTCTTTGAAGTTTTATAATTTATCTTTTTTTTTTTTTTTTTTTTTTAATCATGTTACATTTTTATCTTAATTTTCGTAATTTCTCCGTCCACTTTTTCAAGCAACGTTTCTTCATAAACATTTGAGTTTCAGAGTTCTAATCAGCCTGGTTTATTTACTTTTATGGCTGCCATTTACTTTAAAATGGTATTTCTCAATCACTTCTCCCACTTGATTTGCGGCAAAGTTACCTTTAATCACGCCTGACATCATTCGGTAGTAAAATATGTGTAAATCGTTGGGACGGTGGGATATCCCTTTAATAAATGCGTGAAAGGAAGTGGAAAATAATTTTTTTTAATTTTTATTAAACTTAGAATTGCTTAAAGGTTTGGACATAATAAAATAGCTTGCATTGCTGCCACCATATTTCATTTTATATTAAGAATTTGACGTGAAAAAGATATTTTTATTAGTTTGGAAATATTTTAAAAGGCAAGTATTTTATCATTAACTCGAGTTAATTCTAAGGCACAGATGTCGTATAATCCAGGATTCCAAATTCTGAATTTTTTTGGCGATGAAGAAATATTGCCAAGATGATGTACTGTGCGCGATGACGCAAATACTAGGCTCGCCAAAATAGAATTTTCTGCATAATTTTTATAGTTCTCTATATCTATGACGTAATAAAAATCAGGTTGCTAGATACATAAGAAAATTCGCCAAAAAATCACCAAACTCTGAATTTAGCTTCCTGGATTATACGGCATCTACGCCAGTTCTAATATGTTACGAAATATATAAAATAAAGGAGTTATACTTTAAAAAAGTATATAGTTAAGAAAAGTAGCGATAAAGGAATAGTTTTTAAATATAGTTGTTAATTTTATTTTATTCTAGAGTTGTGAAGATTAACTTTAGTATACAATCAGTAATTGATATAATTCCATTTGTTTTCATGTTCCTCAGTATTACTATTTATAGTTTTTATGCAATACTTCCTTTGAAAGTTAAATGAAAATGCATTTTCTTTTATGATTTTTTTAAATATATGTAATTGCGTTAGGAAAAAAATTAGAGGTTCATAGTGAGAATTCACAGAAAAGTTCATGAGAACTTGTTGCTTTTCCGTTTTTTATGTATTAACCCCTTAACGCATTTGCCCGTGTCTCACACGGGCGAAAGTTTCCGGCAAATTTGCACATGCCCGTGTCTCACACGGGCGTCCTTGTATCTCGCGTTATTTTATTTTTAATGCTCGTCTGAGATCCGTTCCAGTAAAAATAAATAGGCTAGATTATAATTAAACTTATTTGACATAGATGGCGCAACTATTCAGTAGTTTTCTTGTGTAAACCAGGTGGCGCATTTTGATGATTAGCTATAAGTTTGCTAGGAATTCTTTGTTATAAAGCAGTCGTTTGGTGTATATATCTGTAGTAATATATCCATTTTTATTACGTAAATATAATAAAAGTAAGCAGTTAACTGCAAATTATATTACTAAGTGTTTTTGTAGTTAAAAAAATGTTATCTGATAATGAGCGACTCTAACGATGACAATTTTGAATATGCCAATTTATCAGACAGTTTGAGCGATGAGAGTGATGATTTGATGAGAGTATCATGCTTCATGGTATATCATACCAAACTGAATTTTTAGTCAATTTTATGTATGAAAATTTGATTTAATTTGATTTTAATAACTTGAAATTCAAAATAAACATGCAATCAAATCGTTTTCACTTTGTTTGTATAATATATATATATATATTTTTAAATTAGCCTATACTTGTAACCCTGTATGTTGTCTTTTCTAATACAAAGGAGCGTAAAAAAAGACAACTTTAAGTGAAATTATTCCAAAATTAAAAATAAGATTTTTTAATTAAATTTTTAGTTAAAAATTACTTTTATTTGTCGATTATGTCTTAAAATGCACTAGAGAATATGATTATGCAAGAAAAAAAGTAAGTGATTTTTTGACCGAAAATTAGAAATTAATGTGTGCCATAAGGGGTTAATATTTTTTAAAATATATCACCTGAATGGCGTTCATTTGTTAACTCTTACTTTTTAAAAGTAAAAATGTTTTAAGTTGGGTTTGCATCTCTGAAAATGTGAAGGTATACTTAATAATTTAGCGTTTTAATTACTGAATTAAAAATTAATGAGAATTCTTATTTGCACTAACCATCTTAAAATATATTTTTTAATTTTAATGCATTACGAATTTTTTTAATTGATAAGACATACTATTACAGACTTGTTTTCATTTAAATTTTTTCATTAATTTTCAATCTTTTTATAATTTTCTTATTCTAACTATATACCCTCTAAGATAAAAATAATTTGATTTGTTTCTTTAAAAAAAAAAAAAAAAAGATAATTGAGTTTTTAGTTTGTGTTATTTTGGTAATTCTTGATGTGAAGAGAAAAATTGAGTCCCCAGCAATATATGTCATGAAAGTATGAGAAAGCTAGTGTATATAAGAAATAAAAAAAGCACTGTTAAAGGCAAAGAATAGGGAGAATGCAACAGTAATATAGAATAATCAATCCTTTTTAGTGTAAAACATTGAAAATGCAATCTTAGTAGAGAAGAAGAAATAAAAAAAAATGGTCCTCAACCACTGGACATATGATGGGGGAAATAGAATATATCTCCAAAAACATGGGATTTGAAAAATGCACCCTCGATTCTGAATGGTAAATAAAACAAATTTTGTAAATTAAAGAACAAGAAAAATATACCCTTAGAGTGATCAGTTTAAACATAGAAAATACAAATTGTTGAGGGAAAAGATACAAAATATTTCTTAAATTATATGATTTGTAAAAAGTCATTTTACTGTGAGAAATCGAAAATAATTTACAATGTTTAAAGTATTGGTAATTTAAATGACAATTTATTTTATATTTCTCAAAATTGTTTGTTTATGAAAGGTGTTTCTTTAGTTTTAATTATAAATTCATATCTTTCATTAAATGTTCAAGATATTTGCTGTCTTATCAATAGTGAAGAAAATGTGTTTTGTGAAAATTAAAGAAAATAAAAGAGTAAACTTTTATACAAGATTAAGAATGTAAAGTTTGTGAAAAAAAAAAACATTCTCTGCCGGAACTCGAATCGCGTGCTATTTCTGAAGATGATCAAAATAGTGCACACGATCCGAGTAAAAAGTAGGAGGAGATAATTGACATGCAATGTTTGTTTTCCAGCACTGCATCTTCTCTCCGAGTGGGAGGAGGCGAGGGAGGGGGCGATGCAACGGAAGCGTCAGCTGGAAGGGATGCTCTCGGATGGTCGGAGCTTCGACGAGAGGAGGAGGGACGTGGAGGCCTGGCTATCCAGATTGCAGGCCCACCTCGAACGCATGCCTCCTGTCGGACAAACTCTGGACATACTTGAAGCACAACTCAAAGAACAAAAGGCAAGATGCTTTTTCATTTTTTTTTTTTTGTAATTTAATATATTTTGCATCGTAATTTAATTAGAATTATTGAAAGGTAACCAAATGAGAAAAAATTAATTTCATTATTTTACAGTTTTTATTTATTTTACAGTTTAGTCGATTTAAATTTAATCCTTTTTCACACTGATGTTTCCTAATTTTTCATGTGTTATTAATTAATTGTTCTATAAGTCAAATTTTCCTTTTTATAATATAATATTTCCTTGTATTATTTTCAATTAATTTATTATGAAAGTGAATGCGATATTATGAACTAATGGTAAGAAGTGCAAAAAGAGATTTTTTATGAAAATTAAGAAGTTTTAAAATAATCGAAAAATATTCCATTTATTTATTTCTTTTCATTGGTATTTTTTCTATTAAGCATTATTTTTTAGCTTTGAATTTTCTGTAAGAAATTTCAGTTATTATAATACATGTTTTAAATTTGTTTAAATAAGACTGAATATTTTACCCACATATAATGAAATATGTTATGATATTTATTTTAATAATTAAAACTATTTTGCTACTAATAAATTTTGAAATTATTAAATTTGTTATATTCTATAATTGTTTGTAAAATTTTTGCATTGGAAATTCTTTATATTCTTATAAAATTCCTTATTTAAAACAATAAATAAGTGCTCTTTTCTTTAAGTTTTTAAGGAAAACATTCACATAAAAATTTTAGAAAAGTTATAATTCAATAGTCCTATATTATAAGGTTTTGAAATGATTAAGTATATAATGTATTACAGATTTGTTTGAAAAATTGCAATAATTTAACAATAAAAAGTTATGAAGTATAACTTGAAACATTTGCAATATTATTGCATTGGGATGTTAATTTTACTAGTCTCTTAAAATTGTTTTAAAAATATTTTTGTCTCAGAAATTGATAATTAAGTATTGTAAATAAAAATGTTAGTTGCGAAAAATGTGCTGAAACTCATTTCAGCAGTTTTCTTTGCATCAGATTTAACATTCTATTAAAAGTCAAGGTTTCTAAATATTTTTTATTTAACCTTATACGAGGGTAACTCTGAAATTTTTGAGATACGCACAGACAAGAATTTACAAAATAAAAATAACGGTTTAATTTTAAAATACAAAGTATTTTAACTCAGAAGACGAATTTTTACTGACTTACTTCAACTTATTTAGCGTAGAATAAATTTTAAACAGTAGAGAAAATGGAGTTGATGCGAGAACATTTTGGCGCTATGATTTTCTACGATTTTAAAACAGGATTAAATCAAGAATGCGTTCAACGGTTGCAATTAGCATTTGGTGATGAATCTTCAGCACATGCTGCTGTATTTAGATGGTTTAGAGAATTTAGAAGAGGTCGCAATTTTCTTCAGGATGAAGAACACACAGGAAGGCCGCCGTCGGCAGTAATCCCAGATAATTTGTTTGCCATACGAAAAATGTTAATGGATGATAATCGCTGTACCTATCAAATAATACAGAAGGAATTTAACATTGGATCCGCAGCCATATACAAAATCATTCATGAAGAATTACATATGAAAAAAGTAGTTTGCCGTTTGGTTCCCCATAATCTAACTGAGCACCAAAAAGAGGAGCGTGTCATAATCAGTAAAGAAACTCTTAAATTGCTAAATGATGGTGGCCACCGCATCATTTCTAAAATTGTAACAGGTGATGAAACGTACATACAGTTTTTTGACATTCGAACACGTCAAGAAAGCAAAGTATGGGCCTTTGAAGTTGATCCCACGCCGACAATGGTGAAAAAACAACGTGCACTGAAAAAAAGTGAAGTATGCCGTTTTCTTCAGAAGTACGGGATTGGTCAAAGCCATCAAGTTGGAAGGACAGAAGACAGTAACAGCAAACTGGTATACCACTCAATGTCTTCTAGAAATTCTACAAGAACTGAATGTTAGGGGACTAATGCTTCGTAATGACAATGCATCTTCACATACAGCCGGATTAACAGTTGAGTTTCTTAAACAAAAACAAATTAAAGTGATCGAACATCCGCAGTATTCACCTGATCTACCTATGTGCGACTTTTGATTATTCTTTAATCTAAAAAATAATTTTAACTGATGCTGAAAAAATATAAAAGCTGAAAAAAAGCTGAAGCTGAAAAAATATAAAAAAGAACTTACGTGTACATCGTTTTCATTCAGAAGAAGAGATTTATGTGGCTATAAATGCATTTTTTTCATCTATTCCAAGAAATGAATGACTTGAGGCATTTAATCTGCGGAAAATTCGTCTACAAAAGTGCATTGATGCTGGAGGAGATTACTTTGAACACACCTAAAATTTTGTAAGTTTAACTTTAAAAATCTATTTCTATCTCAAAAATTTCAGAGTGACCCTCGTATTTAAATACATTTTATATAATAGCTAAGCATTTTGTCTATAATGTTTATTTTATCTGTTACACTAACCACATGAAATTTAAATGAATATTATATTGCATTTTAGATTTAATATAAATTAACAATTTTGATGTTTCAATAAATAATTGAAAAAAAATCGATAAAGAAATATTTCTTAATGTTCAAATGTTATATTCTGTTATATTTTTTTTTCATAAGTTTTCAATAATTTAATTTTTTGTATCTCATGAATATGTTTACTTCTATAGGTTTTGCAAGCTGAAGTCAGTCAATGGAAAGGAGCTGTGGAAGGAGTTACCAGAACTGCACATAAAATTGCAGCAGACTGTCCACATGATGATGCAAACAGACTTCGCTCCATTGCAGACAGAATTAATCAACGTTATACAGAATTGGCCATCAGGTACTTAGAGCCTTATTGTAGAATACGTTTTCTGTGCTAAGAAAGTATTAGGTTATGTGGATATAATTTTTCAGCAATTGTTTATGTTTACATGAATAGAAATTCTTTGTATTTTATTAACAAACTGTGGTAAAATAATTAAAATTTAATCTCTTTATTTTTTGCAATATTAGATGCAGATTAATAACTTACTAGCTTTTAATTACATTTAAGACCTGACTTCAATTTCAAAAATGGTTGTGTATGAAGCAGGTATGAGAGTCATCAAAATTTTAGACCCAAATCCCATATATTTTTACTAATATAATGTTAAAATTATAAGGACACCTCGATTTTTGTGAATAATAGACTGTGAGTTAAGAGATTAAATCGTAAAATCAATTATATTTCTTAAGAAACAGCAGAAGTAAGCGCAAATATCTGGTCAAAGTGCCTTACCAACAATGTGAGCTATTTGCAACTTACCCATTACTGAAATATGGACATGCATCTATTGTTTAATCAGATCAAAGTGGTTCCAAAAATAATGTTTGGAGCCGCTTAGATCTGATTGTAAAGTATATACAGTAAGTATTATTTATATACTTTTCTATTTTTTCTCTCTCCCTTTTCATGCAATGAAAACTGTTGGTCCCTTTCCAACTAGCCTTGTGGAAATAGAACAATGGAGTAACAACCAAAGCCGTTCCATGTAAGCAAAAAATAATCTATTGCCTAATCTCCTCATTTTAATTTGGGAGAAAGAAAAGGTGAATCTAATAATTTGTTGAAGAGCAACGGAAATCCATAGCACAGTCAAAAACTTATTTAGGACACATTGAATTACATTAGATAAAAGAAAGGCCTTAAAAACTTTAATTATTCCCTTACTCAGTTTCTCTATTGATATATAGGTGGTTTGTTGAAAACTATTTCTTTTTTGTACAAAAATCTTAATGAGAATTTCCCCTACAGGAAATTAAATTATCTTTTTGCTGATTGTGTGTTAAGTAATCAATGCTATGGTCTTCAGCTTAAGTTGTGGGGCTTCAGCTTACTGGACTGGGTATATGTGATAATTTTGTGAACCCACTCTAATCTATAAGTTTTTGTCAAGTTAACCATGTCATTCGAAAAGTAACTACACAGTAATAAACTAAATCAAACAAATGTTTGGCAGAGAAACTTTCATTTACTAGTATCTTCACTTTATTGTGTCAGGATCTCTTCTTGTTCAATTGATATAAGATTTTCTTCCCATGGATTATATATGTACAAAATATGAAAAGGGTGTTGTTTCTCATTTGTTATATATATATATATATATATATATATATATATATATATATATATATATATATATATATATATATATATATATATTGATGCCAGAAAAAGTATGAAAATTTAAATATTATACTCAAACTGTTATAAATGACTAGAAATTCCTACTGCAATTTTTTCTGTTATATATTATCTATTTCAAATTAACACACTGACACCAATGCATAGAAAACTGTATATGTTTTTATTCAAGTTACTGAATTATATTGTTAATTTTCTGTAATATTTTAGTGTGCAATCTAGAGGAAAAGCTCTCTTGAATGCTCTGAACTCCCTGCAGCAGTTGGACAAGGCTCTAGACAGATTTTTGGCATGGTTATCAGAGACAGAGTCTGCTCTTGAACTACTGGAGGCCGAGGAGGAGAAATATGGACCAAGAGATGATTTCCATAGATCACACGGATGTCATGATCAGATAAGGGTGAGTAGAACCAAGCCACAGCTTTTCTTACTCAATATATGCTGCTAAAATTGGTCTTACAAGTTCATAAATAAGTATTTTTTATTGTAGTATATATTTCAATATATATATATTTGTTTATATTTTTCTGGAAATTACTTTACGAATATAAAAAGTAATTGAATTTTAATGTCAAAAATTTTACATTCCAAAACATGTAATTAGACATTGTTAATACTTCAAAATAATATATTTTTGATTGAAATTTTTTGGATGCTTTTATAACTTGATAAACAAAAAATGTATGGATCTTTTAAAGGGAATATTCCTTCTTCATTTCTTTGGAATAGGCACTAATTGTTCGTTTTTAAAAATTATACGAATGCATTTTTAGTACATTATAAGCAATATATTGATTTAAAGTATAAAAAATAAGGTTTTTGTTCTTTTATTTAACAAAATTTTATTGATGAAATTGGTTTTAATAGTTTCTTTTGAAAAAATTAATACTGAAGATAGGTATCAATAGTTGCTATGGTGCAATGATATGAAATTAAAGTAATCAATTGCCTATAGACAGTTCGATATCAAGATAACGGAAACTTATTTGGTTTATAGAGAGCTCTTTGTCTGTATGGTGTAGGATCGCGTTTGCCATTTAATACAGCTTGGATTCAAACTTGGAATTTATTCTTTCAAGTGCTGAATAGTGATTAGATGCATATTGTAACGTTCATTGAAATTTTAGATAAGTTCTGCGAGCGATACTAGTAAAGGATAGAGAGTTGGTACTAAATCCTCTACAATAGACCACAATGGTTCAACTATATTAAGGATGACTGATTGTGTAGGCCAAGATATACAGATGCTGAACTTTATTCTTGTGTTCACCAAACCATGATTAGACAAGTCCCACTGCATATATAGATGCATAGTCATCTTATAAAATTGGAAATATCCTGCTGAAACACAGTTGTTTCATTCATGTTGTTTGGGGTACTTAAATTTCTCAATACTTTTCCTCAGTGATTCGTCCTTTCAAGGCTACGATTGGCGAGCTGAAAGCTATGTTACGGCTGTTCGTATTCTGATAGGTCAACCTCCATACTTAACAATTGGAAAAAATCAATCATTTGCTAGACGTACACGTAAGGGAAAGTGTGAAAAACGTTTCTTCAGACTTACATTACTTTCTTTTTGCCCGTGGCAGCCTAGTGGTTGGGATATCGGCCTTTCATCCGAAGGGTGGGGTTCGATTCCCAATGCCCCCAAAGACCCACCGAGTACATGCGATATACGTGCTGGTTAAATCTGTGGAATCGAAAGTCCTGCGGTCGGTCGTTGAGCAGTTATCATGGGTGCAATGGACTGAAGAAAATTTCCTCCCCCTTCAGATCAATGTCAGAATTGAGGGAGTGGGTTCTCTGGTAGCGCCATCTATCGGGGGATTTAAAAAGAGTAAAGAGATGTACTTTCACTTTCATGGTGCTTTGATTAAAGCGAAAGACACTCCGTATTAACTTAAATTCGCATTGCCAAAGCATAGTGAGCTCGTCTTGTCCAATTATTTTAAGTAACAACAACTTTCTTCCATTTATCATTGACCAAGCATTATTGACCATGTTTAGTGAGTGACCACTGTAGACAACATTTGTCATTTAATATTTATGACAAATGGCTTGGAGATTGCTGCTTTGTTGTAAATGTTATGTTCATGATGGTGCTTTTTTTAACTGGTGTAATCATTAACCCTAGAGAATTCCAATGTTGATTGAGTTCAGCTGTCACTTTTTCTGAAATTCGTATTTTAGCTTTTACAATATGCTTAAATATCCGTCGGTTTCTTTCATCGAATTTCTAAATGTAAAGAAAGAAAGGTAAAAAATTTTCCAAAAAAATTTTATTTATGCCACAGCTTCAAATTTTTTTAATTGAGTTTTTTAAATTTTGTAAAGGTATGTAAAAATAGAAAAAGGATAATTTGAATTGGCGAACATGGTATTAATTACCCCATAATATATTAGGTAAGAAAATGTTCTTTTCGAAGTATGAAATAAAATAATAAATTTCATTCAAATATTTTTTTAACTTTAATGATTATTTAAATTTATTTTTTACTCTTTCAGTATTATTCATATTTTTATTAAAATACATTGAAGTACTAAAACAAGATCACCTCCGTTATTTGAAGTTGAACCCACCAGATGCTGCGTGAGACACATGTGATCCAATGTTTACGATATATAATTTATTCCGATGAGTGTGAAGCATCATTTCTTTGATTACCTGTGGTTTTCATGGAAAAAGGCTACAGATATAGCGAATTTGACAGAAGGTAGACTGTGATGGTTGGAAGACTTGTGCTATCAGTATTTCCAAAATCGTGCGCTTAATTGAATGCTCACATCATTATCACTTAGCTTAGCCACTCATAGTGTTCTCTGTGTGTGGCTAAGCTAAATGTACAATTAAGGATGCAATGAATAATCCATTCCGCCATTTTTTACTTCCACACATCATTAACGACGTAGGAAGTCATGCTGTACCATTTGGTAAAATAAGATCGGCTGCACCGTGCCTCAGTTGACGACAGAATACAGTGTGATTCGAATGAAGTGTTTCTAATCACGTGTCAGCTGTGTTTATAACTGATCTTATTTTACAAAGAGGAACAGCTATTGATATCTTGTGTTAATGATGTGCACTCATCCAATATTGTGGTGTCTTCTATTTAATCTCTCCGTGATGTAATCTCTTGGCATAGGTACTCGCAAAAACAGTATGCGAATAACCGTTGAATGGACAATTTCGAATTACTTATTTAAAGTCTTCACAATCTTCTTTCTGTCAAAGTTGTTCAGTACAGCAATCATTTCCAAGAAACACAGGTATGATCATAGGAATGATGCTTCATGTTATTCAGAATGAATTATTTATTTTCCCACGGGATCGCGTGTCATTTGCGACAGCTAGATGAGCTTCGTAGCCTAGTGGTTAAGGTATCGGCCTACCGTCTGGAAGACGTGGTTCGGGTCCCAATGTTGCCGAAGACCCACCAAGTACATGCGATATACGTGTTTTGTTAAATTCGTGAAATCGAAAGTCATTTGACCGGTCGTTGTGCAATTACCATGAGTGCAATGGTCTGGAGAAAATTTCCTTCCCCTTCAAATCAATGTCAAACTTGTGGCGTGGATCCTCTGGTAGTGCCATCTATCGGAGAGAAATTTAGAGGAAAATCGTACTTTCACCTTTTTGTTTCTCTGGTTAAGCAAAAGACGCACCCTTTTGACTTAAATTCCCATAGCCAGCGGCATACAAACTTGGCTTGTATAAGTGTCATAAGTAACAACAACACACAACAGAAGAATGACTAGATTGTGTTAAATAAAATTAATAGCTATGTTTGAGAAAGAATAATATATACTATAGATTTAATATGCTGATCTAAATTTTCCTTTTACAATTTGAGATAGATAGGCTAAAGGGTAAAGTTAATTGAAATTTCACTCTTAGAATTCCCAACTCTTATGTATCATTGCAAGTAATAAATTTTTACCTTCTCTTCTCTCAATCTTTGGTTCAGCTACAAAAGGCACAAGAAAACTGAAATTTCTCTTTGGCACTTGTGTTAATTATTCAGGGGACTACGTGGGTGGGCACCATTAGTACCTTTCTTAATTGTTTCGAGAATGCGTTAGAAGTATTTGTCCGAAAAGTTACAGAAAAGCATCGGAAATCATTAAATATTAATGCCACCGGAGTATGTTCCGGAGAAATTTATTAAGTGGCTTTGAATATTTTACGCGCCGTGTAGCTGATTTTGGAGGTTGTATCCGGGCAATTGTATGCATTCTTCTGAGAGTTCTTCAATGCCAAGCAAGTTTCCTTTGAATGATAAACCTGTGGCGGTGATGTATTTATTAAACCGTTGTCACAGGTAAACAACTGGGAAATGTTTTACGTTTTATATTTCTATTCGGCGGTTTAGAAATTTCATATACTGTTCGTAGCTTTTATCTTACCTTACGTGAACTGTTTTTTAATGATTTGTTAAAAGACTGTATGTAAAACGGGAAAAAAAGTTTTTTTTAAAGCTTACTTTTTTATATTATTGAAGGAAGAAGAAGTAACTTTTTTTACTGTACATATCTGAAAGCGATATAAAAATAGTAATAATAAATCAATTTTAAATAGATGCATGTTCCTTAACTAGGTCTCAGAAAACTCAGATTTGCCCTGCATGTAATTTATTATGTAATTATATCTTTTTCTATATGAGCGAAACGGGAATCATGTTACATTTGAGCAAAAACCATGCAAAATACGAAGACACATAAAAGATTTTTAATTGAGTAACAATGAGTGTGTGTACTAAGTAGTTTTTTAGTGTAGTTTTTAAGCACATTTTAATCCCATTGAGAAAGTAGATGCTCTCTCTGTTCATGATTTTATTTTATTTATTTTACTTATTTATTTATTTTTATGAAATTTATATGTAACTGAGGTGTTAGTATTAAACATTTCTCAAACACGATCGTTAGTAGGATATGATTAACTATCTTTCCTTCCAAAGTTCTTTTACATACTTTTTATCGCTGAGCTGGCAGCCGAATGGTTAGCGCTCTTGCCTTCGGTTCAACAGTTCGTGGTGTTCGAATCCCACTTTGGGCATGGATGCTTGTAGTGGTTCGGAATCCACTTTAAATCGTAGGTGCCGGACTAATTAGCCCTCGTGTGCAAAAAATGACCGTTGAGCGACAAACAAACCAAACCAAACCTGCGAAATGAATACTATCTTGTTATCTATTATATTGGGGCCAAGTATAACTTTTTAATAATTTTAAACAAAAATCTCCCTCAGTTTCTGTAATTTATTAATGTGAACCAGATGGGGATCCTAAACTAATGTCGCTTTCATTATATTAAATTCACACAAATTTCTAATAAATCTTTCTTTTTAATTAATAATATAATAACTCTCGTTATTAAGTATTTTTTTCCATCTAGTGTGCAAATTTTCATTTCCGGATAGATAAAAATCAATTCGTTTTGAGTAAAATATCGGGCATTATGGATATCACCTAATTTTTTTTTTTTATTGCGCTTCTATGATGTTATAGGGACTGGAATAAGTGACAATCCGTGGGTACGATATCGGTAGAGTATTATGGGTGAGACAACACTTCCCTCTCTAATTCATTAATGTTTTTCCTGTGTTCGCCTTGCACAGTGTGGTCTTGCATTGTAGTGTTGCAAAATGACGGCCCTTTCTGTTGGCAATCGCCGGATACTTTTCGATTAAAGATTAGTACACTTAATGCAATTGTTCACGGTAAAGGAATGCATTAACAGTTTGTCCAAGTTTCAACACTTCAAAGTAAACAATTCTGAGAATACTCCACCAAATATTCTGAAACGCCTTTTTGGGATGTAAATCCAACTTAACAGTACTTCGTGGTGATTCATTTGGAAAGACCCACTGCCTTTTGCGTTTTTGATTATCATTTACTTATTTATTACAAATTCTCAGAAATTCGGCTAGGACATAATTACTTCTCGAGCCTTCTAATATTTCTGAAATCTACAGTGTAAAAACACAAGTGCAGAGTACGATGAGTAGCATCAAAAATTTAATGCGGTCTGAACATAGTACATGAGGGAGAGTCACAAAGTCCAAACCTATACATAAATATGCAGGCATGCAGTCATGGCCCGTAGTCAGGCGGAAAAGAGCCACAGCTGAGCTTCTAGGGAAATCAGGGATGGACTGTGTATCTTTAAGCAGCAAGGCCCATGGCTTACTAGCAGAGTCAAGCAATGCTTTCTGCTTTATTTTGGAGGCATATTTTCTTTTTATCAGGAGTTTCACTGAATGAAAAGAGAGGGTTTTTAAAGGTATCTTTTGAATTATCACATAGGATCCATTTTTCGCCTCCAGTTATAAAACTGTCAAAAAACGGTTCTGTATGATGCTGTTTAAGCAATACGTTGCATGTGATAGATTAGTTGGATTTGTTTTCTTCGGACAGATTATGTGGGATACAAACACCTGTTCTGTTTAATTTTCGAATCTACTGCAAATGTTTCTTGATGGTCAAACAAAGTTGGTTAAGGGTGTTTGACAGCCCCTCGATTGTTTGACATGGATTTTCTTTCACTTCTGCCATTGGCTTGTTTTTGTCTAATATTTTTAGTCAAAAACAATTTTAGATCGATAGAAGTCGAGCGATCAAAATTACTGAATCTAAACTTGAAAATCCATCTTTGGCATTTACAAACGTCTACTGCCCTTGTGGTCGCTTTGAAATCTTTTTGGTCGCAACGATTGCATTATTATCCTTGCGAAGCTCAAACAGTGTGCAATGCTGGATAATCTCTTCTGGTATTTTGCTAGCCATTTCACTCCAAATTTTAAAAAAAGAAGCTTAATATTAATTACTTAAAAGTCAACCAGAAGATGATGTATAGAAAGCAGACTATATTAGAAACTGAAAAGGTCAGAAGCACTTACACAAAAATGAAAGCGGGCGATTTCATAAACTGACACGAGTTGACAAATGACAATCAAATATCGACATTTTTTTTCGCCCCTCCCCTAATGTTATAATTGAGTTCCTGAAAAGCAGGACATTTTGACTGTATTGTTACTGATATAGGATTTATAGCAACAGCCTGCCTAATTCCGTCTCCGTCTTTATTGCTGAAGCTATAACCATTTGTTGAACTCTTTCAGCATCCGAATTTACGTGATTCTTTTATATATTTAAGTATACTAACAGTTTGATTTTTTGATAGCTTTGTTGAACGCTAGTTTTGAGTGCCATTTTGTTGTGTCTAGAATTTTCAGAGAATTGGATTCCCTTATTGGCAAGGGAATAATCTTCTGTTGGATCCCAAATCACGTCGATCTCGATGACAATGAATGGGCTGACACAGATGCTGAGTGTTCACACAAGCCGCTTCTATCATCATTTTCTTTCTCTGATGTGAAAAAGAATTTTGAAAAAATCATTTATTCCTTTTGGCAGGAATCGTGGAACATGTGGGTTAATAACAAATTGGTCAAATTGTGTTTCCATACGTCACCTCATTATCAGTTTTACTGCTATGTTGTGCTGTGATTTTAAATTAATTCTCAAATCAATCATGTTTCATACGCAAACATTTGTTTCTTAATGATCTAAATCATTAGTGTGAAATGTATGGTGAACCATATTCTATTCATATTTTAACTTCACATAAATTTTGTCCACCATCGTTTCTATTTTAATACTAATTTTCTTTTAACATTAAATGTGATTTATGAGTGAACCACATCATCGTAATTTTCTTGCATTTGAAGTTCGATTGGTTTCATTCCTTTTATCTAATTAAATATATTTTTACTTTTATTTGATTTTTTATATGAAATTTATTATATTTTTAAACAGATTTTAACATTACTTGAGTTTTTAGAAAAATAAAATAAGACAGTAATAATATTTGGCTCAACTTGTCCATTTTTGGACCATGCACCTAAAAACCCAACCCAACTAACTAATTAATCATAAAAAGTTTTCTTGTGACTTCCATTTTTTTTAATTTTTTATTTCATCATATTTATCTAGATCAAGGATGGACAAACATTTTCGGTCGCGGGCTCCCCCCAAAAAAAAAATGTTGTGGCGGTTCCAAGATATTTCTAAAATTTTAAAAACAATAGATAAGTTTTACAATTTAATTATGTTAATGAGATGAAGGAAATAGAGTGATTTCTCTTGTAAAAGTTCCTTACATCGAAGTGAGATATACTGATTCTAAGGAACGATGCTAAATACTTATCTTTCAGTCTACTTTTGAATTTTTAAGGTCCACAGCTGAAAACACTTATTCACATGTATAAGATGAAGCAAACATAGCACTGATTTTCTCTGCTGACTAATGCGCTGTCTGCTACATGTGAGGTCTAATTCACCTATATTGGATTCACATATGTCTCTACTCCCTGAGAAAGTGATAATGCTTGTTATCGCCAGTCTACAGCTTAAACCAACAAAGAATTTTTACTTTTAACACTTTAACCGTTACAATGTCTGTGCTTGCTATTTTGATCGATTTATGTTTTGCAGAACAAAAAACAGAAAAAATAAAAAGAGTATCAGTCCGTTGAAAAAAAAGAAAGAAAAATATAGCATTTAAACAAAATAGAAAAGGAGATGGATGTAAAATGTATAAATTATATATATATTCATTTAATTTCCGTTGGACCGACAAATTAAAATTCCATCCTCGTGTCGCATAAAATTTTCCGGTGGGCCAACTATGGCCCACCGGAAAGTTTTATTTTGCGGGACGTATTTTGCCCATCCCTGATCTAGATTATAAGTGAGGTTTTTGCAGATGCGTTCAATTTTCTCCATGAGTTAACAAATTACTGTTGAACTTTATAAAATACAAGTTTCTTCATCTGATCAACCATAATTAACTCTTTCGATTTTGGGAAGTCATTAGTTTAATCACTCTTCAAAAATTACTCACCTTAAAAGCAAAATATCTCGTGTATAGATTTTGATTATTTTAGTTGATTGTGTCTAGTGATTAGCGTGCGTGACTGCGGATAGGGAGGTCCTGGGTTGGAATCTCGGTTCAAGCATGGATGCACTTTCTCTATCTAGTATTTGTTCTTTTTTTATATAAATAGATTGTGAATGGTTACCCACCCTATAAACGGGTTCCTATTGCATGTGTGTTCTGAGGAAATCGGACTCCAAACCAAATTACAGTTCAGTTGAAAAATGGAACAGCGCACCCCATATTGCCTGCCTAATTGGCACAAGACAGAAACTACAACAAATATATGACTTATTTTTATAGTTATTTTTCAATGTACGACTTATCAATCGCCTATCTTGTTATTCTCTTTGTTTTATTATGAATTTCTATTGTTTAATATATTTCATCTTTTTCGGATAAGAAAAACGATTGATATTATGATAACATCGTCGAACAGTACGATTTTATTTATTTTATGCATTTTGATTTGAGACATTTTTGGAAGATTTTTATTTTTACAGACTCTTTCTCATTTATTCTCTGAATGATCTGCGAAACTCTCCATGTTATCTTCAAAATGTTAAGATATGCAGATGAGACCATTTGTATTTCAATGCATATGTAAGGACAAAAAGAAAATGAAAATTCGGTAATGTTTCGTTAAATCCGCTTTCCTTCAATGAAAAATTCATGAATATTTTCTCTAAAATGCTTCATTGGGTAAAAAAATTTGATTGCTTTTTCCGACGTTATAATAGATTTAATAAGTTTTTATATCTTTCTTCCTCACTTCTTTTTTTATATTGATTCTGAAGTCTAATTTTTTACTTAAAAAAATTATTTCAGCATGTAAGGCATTAAAAAAATTTTTTTTTCAATATAAGCGTGTGTTAGGATGAGTCATTTTTATTGTACATTAATATCTGATCATTTTGTGTGTATAGAAAAATTTCCTTTAAAATTTTATTTTCAATTTTGAGAGTTTTAATAATTTTCCTATAATCTTTCTACAAAGTAAAAATATATTTATTAAATATTTGTTAAACTGTTTAATTGTTATTACGCGTTTACTTTTTATTTATACAATGTATATCAGTTCTACGTTATAGGAAAACGCGTGGTACGAGCATTCTCGTAAAATTCGCTCGTATGACCTCGTATGACGCGTTATGTACAACTGATACTCGTTTAGATTTTCTTGTTAAAGGGGGTTTAAATCATATATTAAGGAAAAACTTTGTTAGAAATATGAAAGGTGAGCTTTTTATTATATAAAATTAAATTAAGAACATTTTAAATAAAAAGTTAATTAAAAAAACAATTGATTTTAAATAACTCAAATAATTCCAACAGCTGTTTTATGACATATTTATTCGCTTTAGGAACTGTCTGAAGTAACATTCCACCGATATCTTTTTTAGGGGAGAGAGAATGTTCAAAAATCAATAATATAATTTAATTTAATTTTATAAGAACGCAATCGACGCAATGTGCAAATGTACGCGAAATTCATTGTGAACTGAGCAAATCATTATAAATTGTGATTTACATATATATAGAATTGTTACTGTAAAATAACGACTGTTTTTAATTTTACCATTATCTTAATCAAGAAAAATTTTCGCATTATAATTTTATATTTTTATTAATTTTGCAATCGCATGATTTGATTGGCAGTTGTCACTGAAATACTTACTGATTTGGTTTTCTCTCTGATATACTATTAATGTTGTTTAATTTAGTATTGAGACAAATTTATTGATGGTATTTTTATAACAGAATAAAAATCCACTGGAAGCTCCACAGAATAATATTTGTTTAATATGTATATCGTAAATTCACAGCAAATAACTTTATTTGATTGTCCTATGAAATGAAATTTATATATCTAAAAAAAGGAAGTAAATTCTTCTCATTAAATTTACAATAAAGACGTGCCAGGAGCACTAATAAGGATTAGTACGGATTCTGCTTAGTGTTTGTACATGTTTATCTGGAGCAAAGGCTCTACTATCCTTTTATAAGTTCCTGTGTTATAATAATGCCAGATTATTTTCACTTCAAGTGAATCAGTTTTTCGATAAGTGTGTCCTAAAAGTGGGGGGTCGTTTTTAGAGTGCTTTCAACCGTCACTTTTCCTCCACTAGAATATAGAAAGAGTTTGTCGTTTTTTAAAGAATTTGGAAACATTCCCCCTCACTTTTAAGTGCTTGTGGACTTTGAAGATTCGCAAATGGTACTCTATCTTTCACAAGATGGCTCAAGAATCATCTCAAAAATACCTTCTGAGAGAGAGTTGGACTTTTCGGGAAAACAAACTTTTTATCTCTTACCTTAAATAGCGCACTAGATGGTAAAGTTTACGCTGCTTTAAAAAAGTGCGGGAGAGAAAAAAAGAAAAATATCCTTTTCTTTTCACTCTATATTTTAGGCAGTCTGGAAAAGTGATGGCATAAGGAGTCCGGTCTCTGGAAGAGTCGCTTATGGTCAAGATACTGCTGTTCTTTTAAATGACCGAGGAAACGGAATTTGGTAATCTTTTTCGTGGAACTGGTCTTATGAAGGACACATGAAGTCATATGTTACACCTCTGCCGCTTGCTGGCATTCCTGTAAAGTGGATTTATTTCTATTTTGCTTACATATTTCTCTATTGCGGTGATGCAAATTTTTATAGAAAAGTGTGATTTCATCTGGGCTTGGCGACCTATTCAGTGTCGTAATGAAAATTAAAACGCCGAGAAGCGTTGAGTTGCCTGAAGCTGACTGGAAATAACTTTTACGACATTTTTGCGACTAGTTCTCGAAATGGCGATGTCTGTTAAGGAGAAAGGACTTATAGCCGTAAATTTCAACGTTCAGCACACTCTGCGACAGTTTGAAGGTGTAAGGCGCTCCTAAGTTATATTTTGTATTGATTTTTTTATGAACTTCATGATAGTTTTATAGCTTTTGATACATTTTATTATTAACTTTAGAACTTTTCTTAGGAACTTTCTGTTTAAAATATTAATTTTTTCCTTAAAGTTTCTCAAAGAAGGATATAATCAACTGCTGCACGCTATGAGAAGTTTTTATTACTAAATTATGTTTTCCTGTTTCATATTTAACTTTTTACAAATTGTTGTTTGTTTTACTTAAACTTGATTCACTCTGTATAGTATTTTTATTTATTTTGGTTTGAAAATGGAGAACATTTTTATACTTTTGATTTTTTCCATTCGCTTTTTTCTTCGTTTAAACACTAAAAGCTAAAACTTGAAAATTTTAACTATAAAAGTATTTTGCCTAAAATATAAAGTTAATATTTTGTTATTTTTTAAATTTATTTTCAAAATGCTAAATAGAGCTATAGATGATAATTTTGTAAATAGCAGTATACATCTTCCAATATAATTCAAAGGGAAATTAAGTATTAGAACGAAATTTTTTATTTGATATAAATAATTATTAATATTTTTGAAAATAAAAAAAAATGTACCTTAAAATATAAGGATTTAAATTAATCAATTCTTATAAAATTAAAAAATCTTAACTTTAATCTTGAAATTATAATATTAATGTTTTGTTTCACTCTGTAATTATTGATAAATAAAAATTTTGATTATCATTCAAAAATATTTTAACTATTATTACTTGATTACATAATGTATATTGACTGATTTCAATCAAAAGTATTAAACCTCTTATATGCAAAAATTTGTGAGTAACATTTCTTCTCTAGTTTTGATTAATTTCAAATTAATTTTGTTTCATTATAATTATTTTGTAAAAATTAATTAAATATATTTTTAAATATTAAACAACTACTTTTTAATGTTTTAAATTAAGATTTTTTTTTTTTTTTTTTTTTTTTTTTGACTCTTAGGATTTGCAAAGAGAAATAGAATCACAAAGAGATCTCCATCAAACATTGAGTGAAAGAAGCAGTCATTTGCTGCAAAGTCTTGAAAGTCAAGATGATGCTTTGCTTCTGGGACGCAAACTGCAGGAAATGAACCATAGATGGAATGCTCTTAGGTTAAAAACTGTATCCCTTAGGTAAGTTTTTTTAAAATTCAAATAAGTGTTTTTTTATTTTATTTAAATAACAAAAAAGTCAGTTATAAAATTTATGTTCATTTTTATAATTCAACAAATCGTCTTATAAAAAATTATATTATTTTGATTATATTTGTTGCTGTTTCTAAATATTTGTTACTTGTGTGTGAATCATTTTCATATAAAAATTGCTATTTTTGCTCTATTTTTTTTTAAAGTAAATGTTTTTATCTAATCTGCTTAATAATGTAAAAAATTATGGTTCTTTTGGATTATGTCATTTAAAATATAATTATATATGTGATATATTACTTTAAGTATGGCTCTGTCTTTAATGTGTAATTACTTTCAGTAATGTGAAAGACATTTTAATTTCACATTAAAATAAAGTAAATATACATACATTTTCCCTTTAATCTAGAAAATTAATTTATAATAAAAATTGTTTAAATGTATGATTTTAATATTCAGTGTTTTTATAGTATTATATAAAATTTAAATTATATCTCTTTTTTTGTAAAAAATATATATTAACATATACCAATAATATAACTTGAAATTATATAATTTAAACAAGCAAATGTACAATTTCTGTAATATATGTTCAAATGAATATTAAACATAATTTCAAGAATTGATTGGTGAACTCTTTTCTAAAACACAAAGGACAAATGTTTAATTCAATTTATTTCTACCCTTTGTAATAATGTAATTTGAATCAAATTACACATTTAAGTGTTATCATTAATGAATTTATAATGGAATAAATTACTTCATAATTATGTTTGCGAAAATAATAAATTAAATTTTTTTATGTTCATTAATTTAAATAAATGTATCTATTCATTTATTTCAAAAATTGTAATGATTTTATTAATTACTGTGCAAAAGCTAAGTGGGCATCAACTGCATCTCATTCTTTTTATACATTGTATTAGACAGTTTTATTGTCACAGTTAAAATGTGGTTATATTCTTGTACCCTGTAATATAAGCTTTTGGGTCAGTTAATGCAATTTGGATGGAAAACGAGTAATTTTATTTAGATATCTTATTTATTATTTGTATTGAGAATAATTTTAATTAAGATGTTTTTTGCTATATATATTTCTAAATATTCTGTATAAAATCTTTTACTTTTTCATTGACTTATGTTTGCTTTCTAAAATTCGTAAACTGCATATAAATAATATGTGAGTGCTTAAAATTGCTTTGTTACCTAAAAACATAGAATCTTTAAAATGTAATTTTTTTTACCTTTAACTATAAATTTGTACTTAAAATAACTATTTTTCTTAACTTTGGATTATAAAAGCATTAAATTTCTATATATTCAATCAGATACTTTTATTAACTTAATTTTAATTGTCTGATTTTATTTTTCAAAATATATTGCATGTATTTTGCAAATTTATTTTAATAATTTATCTTTAGTTCTGGATATTTTGAGTAATATTCTCAAATTAGTTCAATGTAACTTATATATTTTTTAAATCTCATTTTATGATTTTTAGTTACGTGTATATATGCATCAAATAATATTTTTATTTAAAAATTAAGAATTTATATAATAACTTTAATATTAATTAAATTTATTACTATAGTTAACACTTACCTAATATTCAATATCTCTTTTTCATATTGTTTTTTATATTTGATACATTTACACCAACATGTGTATAAATGTGACAAAAACAATACTAATGGGGGAAATCGCAGTGCGTTGTGCTTTTAAGAGACATTGAACACTTCTAAAATTAATTTAAATATTTAATTTGCCACATTCACTGCTAGTATTTATATTTGTTTCATTTTCTGTTTGCTCAAATGAGGTTTTTATGTTATTAGAATCCATATTACCAAAGGAGTTTATGATATTAATATCATTATGTTAGTATTTATCATTATATCTCAAATGTAGAAAATATACTTATTTCCTTAATTCAATATTTTTTAATTTTTGTTCATGAAGGCTGCTTATAAAAATAAATTTTTTTTTATCATTTTTGTTGTATGTTATAATATTTTTTGTACTGTGTTCATTAGAAACATATTTTATTTTAGAAATAATATGTGTCATTTTGAAAAATATTATGATTCTGTTTTTATATAAATCTTCATATTTTGTATCAACTTTTCTTTTCATGTTATGATATAATGTTTTTAATTTGTTGATATAAAATGATTTGTTATATTTCTTAAATCAGAAATCGACTTGAAAGCAGTGCAGATCAATGGAACCAGTTACTTCTGTCACTTAGGGAACTTACTGAGTGGGTTATTAAGAAAGAAACTGAACTATCTGCTCAACCTGCTATTGGTGGAGATGTTGGTTGTATTGTAAAACAGCAAGATGAGCACAGAGCTTTCAGAAGACAACTTGATGATAAAAGACCTGTTGTTGAGAGCAGTCTTTTAGCTGGCCGTCATTACGTTGCTAAAGAACCTCCCCTTTCAGACACAAGTGACTCAGAAGGTATATCTTAACTTTTTCTGTATTTACATTAAGTTGTTGTCAACATTTAAAATATTACCTTTCTTAAACAAAATATTACATAAAATTTTACAATGTCTTGCAGCTAAAGAATTTGAAGGAGACAGTCGAGGCTATCGTAGTGCTGAAGAACAAGCCAGAGAAATTACAAGAAGCATTCGAAGAGAGGTGAAAAAATTGTCTGATAAGTGGAATGGCCTCTTATCTCGAACAGAACAAAGGCAAAAACGATTAGATGACGTTCTTGTGGTTAGTATTTTATTATAACACTTCTATATTTTATAGCATCCAATTGAGAGATTGGTAAAATTTCATTCTTTGAAGTGAAATATTTAATTTTGGATCCTGGCCATGTTTGAACACACATGCTTGGTAGCCATTATATTTTTTACTATATTTAGCACCTATTTTACTACCTATTTAGCACAATAGTGCCCTTTATTAAAACAGCAGGAAAAAGTAGAAAATATGGGATAAGAATAAACTTTTGCTTATTAATTGAAATGATCTTAGTTAAATGATAAGCCTTACAATATTTAAATTGTGTAATATTTAATATAATTTTAATAATTAATATGTACAATAATTAATTCGATTTATTCATAATGATTGGTGCTAGTAAAAATATGTACATGTATATATACTGGCAGGCCAGTTTTAATAGTATTTAACACTGTCTGGAGAATATTCATTGATGAAATATGTACTTACAAAGTAAATT
This sequence comes from Latrodectus elegans, assembly GCA_030067965.1. Taxonomy (NCBI): domain Eukaryota; kingdom Metazoa; phylum Arthropoda; class Arachnida; order Araneae; family Theridiidae; genus Latrodectus; species Latrodectus elegans. Next base: position 70,296,365 of record CM057812.1, on the reverse strand, counting down.
ATGTAGTCTATATGTGGTAGATATTATTTTCTCCTTGTGTTTGTGGCAACCAATGGAGCCCTTAATGTATTTGACAAAATCTGAATCAAAACATACACTAGCTTGTCCTATTAATACTGTAGCATAATCAGATTAATATAACTTAGAACTGTCAATGTACAAGGAAAGTACATAAAAGTTTAATCCAAAATACTACCTCATGAAGAAGCTTATTATTTCAGAAGTGGAACTGCAGTGTTATTTTCTAATTAAAGGACAAGGTGTGTTTTCTAATTAAAGGTCTTTATTAGAAAAGATCTTTCTTCAGATCTAAGATCCAAGATCTTTCTTCAGACCTATTACTGAACATCATTGTATCTAAGACAGAATCAAGAGTTTTCATAAGAGAAAATGGTTCTTTTTTAGTGACATCCATTTACATTTATCCTTATAACAATAACATTTTAATGTGGCGAATTTGGGTTGATGTAAAATTTAGCTTGCAATTTAGTATTGTGTAATCATTTTTTAACAGTTTGTTTTGATATTGCTGACTCTCCAAAGTTTTATATGACTTTACCTTTTGCTGGGAATGTTGTAAAGCTCATAGACACCATTGTTTTAATTCACTTAGATTCTTCTAATTCATGTAGATAGATGTTTTCATTGGCTACTTACTATTTTTATCAGAGTTTGTTGCTGTTTTATCAAAATTTGATGTTGAACAAAAGAAATTTTTCAGTTTATAGCTATTTGCCTGACTGATAACTTGTTGTTCATTACCAGGAATTGTTGCTAAGTACCAGGAATCTCTTTCTATTACAGTAAATCATAGAAAGGAATAGATTGTTGTTAAATATAAGTGTCCAATTAAAAGGTTAATCGAGCATTTAAATTTTATAAGAACAAAAATTTTAGTTGTATAACCTTTTGCACTTATCAAATTTGCAAGTGTTAAGCTATAAATTTAATCATTTTATTTCTCTTAGTTACACTTAAAACTTCATAATTTTTTTTAAAATTCATGATATTATTATTATTTTGATGTTGTGATTTTAATGTTGAACAGTCTATGTTCAGCATTTACTTCAGATCTTCTAAGTATACTAGAAAATATGCAATTTTTTTAATACAGTCTACTATACAATTTTTTTTGATACAATCGACTTTTTATGCAAAAATATTTCCTTAAGGCTATGTGAGTTTGTTATCAGATCAGGCATATTTTCAAAAATCTTATGGTGACTGTTTTTTTAGAACAAAAAATGCATTAAAACAGAAAGGGCTTCGAAAATTCTAAATAAAAAATATATTTACTATGCAAAATATTTTTAGAATGTACAGTTAATTAATCACTTTGCTGGAATACCTCATTTTAAATAATAAAGCCTGTTCAGCAGAGTAATCAGTTGATTTTATTGTTACTAATTAGATTAATTTATTGTACACAATATTTTAATTAATGTACAGTTGACTAATTACTGTGCTGAATAAAGTTTATTTTAAAAAAATTAAATTTTTGCAAAAGGATAAGTGAGTTAACTGAATCTTTCTTTTATATCTTTAAATAAAAAACTTTGATTTATTGATTCAGTTCAAAATTGTGAAATGATGATAATTTTAAGTAAACTTATATTTTAAAAAATAATTTATTCAAAGGTGATTAAAAAATCTTGTACATTGAGTATAATATTTGAAATCTAAAAGTTATTTTCTAAAATTGGAAATAAATGTTTAAAAGATGTATTTTTTATTTTTTGAAAAGTTCTTGCTGTTAATAATGAAAGAAAGTACAATGTCATTAAGTATAGAGAGCAATAATAACTACAAGAATAAATACAAAGAAAAGAAAATAAATACAAATAGTTAAAATCATCATTATCATTTTTAAAACACCTAATTTTTTCATATATTTTTTTTATACACCTTTATTTGAAAATGGAAAATTTTTTTTTTTAAATTTTATGCAGACATTGTATGCATAACAAATATAATTGTAAAATCTTTTTTTAAAACTTCCTCATTTTAACTCTGTTGCATGTCATTACTTAGAAAAATTATACAGTGCAGGCAATGAAAGCTAATACTTGCATGTAAATCACAATAAAGTAATTTTATTGAGCAAAAATTTGAACACTTAAAAATGAGAAAAGTTTTATAATATTTTTATATTATGCTTATAAACTAAATTTATTTGGTTATTAACGTTAAATATTATATATTGTATTACTAAATGTATCGTTTTTTTTATACAACAAAAATATAAATCAAAACAAAATAAAAACTTTGAAAATCAGGAAATTTTTTTTTACCTATTTGAGATAAATAAAGAAACTAAAATTATTTTTTGATGATAATTTAAATGGTTTTATAATTTTAATATAATCTTTATGTTGTACATTTTGGGAAAAAACATCATTTAAATAAACATTTCTGAGAGAAGTAGATCTCTTAAATGATGTGCGTATTTACATTTTTTCAATTTTCTTAGTTACATTTTATTACAGTTTATATTTTTATTATGTACTAAATTTATATTATAATGAAAAATGCTTGGAAATAAATATGATCTGTGGAAAATATTATGTTGCCGAAAACTCTACTTCACAGATAAATTATAAGTTCGATTAAACTACAATTAGATTTTGTGTGATGAGTTTAATTATAAATATATATTGAACTATTAATATAAAAATACAATAAATATTTAATTATTGTTCAAATAACAATATTTTTATGCTTCTTAATTTTAAATAGAAAATGCAAACATTGCAAAGAGCAATGGATGATTTGAACACGAGGTTACATTCAGCTGAAAATGCAAAATCAAAATGGCCTCCTGTATCAGAGTTTGTTCTGGACCAACTTCCTGAGCAAGTGGATGAATTAAAAGTTAGTTTTTGCTTTCACTTTCTGCTCACTTTAATATATTTTGCTTGAATTCTGTTAAATATGGGGATCTTTATATAACTATAAAAATTATTTATAATATGATTATCCAGTTAAATCTTATATGGTGAAATTTCTAAATGCATTTATTGACTAATGAGTATTATATTTTCAAATTTTATTAATTTTACTCCCCATTTTGCAAAACATTAACTAAATGAATAAAATATTGTTGCATATGCAAATTATTAATTATAAATAATATTCTTTTAAGTTTTCATATTAATTAAAATTTAATAATTTTTTCTTTTATCTGTTTCTTAATCAAATTAAATTTAATTATTTCTTTATGTCAACATAAATCAAAAGTAGTCTTAATTTATGTAAATATTTTTAAACAAAATTGCATTATAAAACATGCTTGAAAATTTAAAGGAAATGATATAATTTATCAATTAAATATATTTAAGAATTATCTAATATGCTATTCATTTTACATTTTGTTAAGTTTTCACTTGTAAAAATATTTAAAAAATAATATTTAGATTTTTAAAGGGAATATGGTTTTTAAATAAATTTGTTTCACAATAGCCTTCTGCTAAAATAAAGTACCTCTGTTTTGATAGTAATTATTTTTTCATAGTCATTTTATTATTATCACAATCAAAATTATTATGTATAATATAACTTTTTCTTATTTCTAGTACTTATGCAACTTATTAAAGCTTATTTTTGATACTTCAATAGTTTTTGCTTATTAAATTATTATTATATTCAAATTTTGTCTGGTTAATTATTCATACAAGAGATAAATATTACTCGTTTAAGGATAGATCCATCTTGTTTTTTCCTTTCTAAAAATATTACTAGTGGAATTTTAAATTATTCAAATTAAGTACACTGCGAATAGTTTATTTGTATTCTTATGTAAATTATTTACTTCCATAAATTTGTGTTAACAAAATTAAGGAATTTTCATTAACCCCTTGACTGACTTTGACGAGTCTGACTCGTCATTGATTTCCTGGGCCATCACAGACTTTGACGAGTCAGACTCGTCAAGCGCTTCAAGGACGGGCGTGCAAGTTACAATTAGATTACATAGTTGCTTCACTCGTTAAACGATTCTCATTTAAAAAGCACACTGAAAGTAAGAGTTCAGTTTAGCAGAAGTCTCGCACGGTGAATGTTATACTAGCCAATATTTGAGTTTAGTAAAGATTATAAATAATCCCCGTAACATGTATAAGCCGGATGCATTATATGAAAGTGGGGATGATGGTGTAAATTGATGGTGTAGTTCAATTAAGCGAAATTAAATAGTTTTTTTTGTCGCATCAAATTCCATTTAATTCGTCAGTCAAGGGGTTAAGTAATACTTCTTTTTTAAAAGTGTAATTTTGAAATAAAATAATTTTTTAACTTCTTAATAAGATAAAAATATTTAAAATTTTGAGTCACCTTGAAATCTAAACTTTGCATTCCTATTATGAATAGTTATAAAACACTGACTGAATGTATAATAGTTTCTTTTGTTAATCAGATTAATGTTTATTAGGCTACTTTAAAAATATTAATCATATTAAAAATATCACATTTTTAGAAGGCTTTAAAAATTTGATATAAATTATTCCGTGAGTAAATTTGAATTATTTTAAAATAATAATTTTATAAACTGTAATAGTGTTTTAGTAAAGAATAAAATTTTATTTGAATTTTAATTCTAAAAATTCAAGGTTTCCAGTAAATAGTTTTTTTAGACTAATTTGCTTACTAAGCTGTAAAAATGCTTGTTTCAGGCATTTAAAGATCGTACAGCTCCACTTCAGATGCATGTCGATGAGGTAAATGAAGCTGCAGCTAGAATCACTGGATGCAATGTCCTGTTATCACATTCCAATCTAAATAGATTAGAAGAACTGAATACTCGTTGGAGACTTTTGCAGTTGGCTGTTGATGATCGCCGCAAGCAGTTGGAACATTGTTTAATAGATCAAGGATCTGCACAGCAACAATTTCTTAGTGGTGAGTTCCAAACTGTATAAAATCTAGTATTCTTAAATCATTAGAGAATTTTAGGAAATTTTGTTTTAATGGTTGCATTAATATTTTTCATGGTCACGATTTTAATTATGTAATTCTGATTTTGCTACTGAATTGTCTTTTTGCTCTTAATTAGTGCAAAAAGGATTCCAAACCACTGCAAGCATCCACGCCTATAATAGCGATTGAACCCATGAACTGTTGGCTTACTATTTAACAGTTCGTGAGTTCAATCACCATTTTAGACATGGAAGCTTGTAGTGGTTAACTGTGTGGGTTTATTGTTTGTAGTAGTAGCGAACTATTAAACTATAGTTTAACAGTTCGTTGGTTGAATTTCTTTTTCAGGTGTAGATGTGTATAGTGGCTTGGAATCCTTTTTAAACTATATGCGTCCTAATTTTAATAGCCTTTATTCATATTGAATGACCACTGTGTAACAAACGATATCAAAACTAAAGCAAGCCATTCAGTTCTATAATATACTTACTTGTTTGTTATGCAACTGGTGTTCATATTTGTTTTTATTACATAATTATTAAACATATTATAGCTCATTTTGAATATCTTCATGATCCCGTTTTTATTTATTCAGTTATAATTAAACTAATTTCTAATATTTTCTTAATGATTCAAACTTTCTAGGTGTGCGTTAAGATTTTATTTAATAAAGTTCCCTTTTTTATCATTTAATGAAAATACTTCTCATCAAATGTTAAGAATATCAAAAGTATTAAAAAAAAAAATTATTTTCCTTGTAAAAACATACAAGAAAATAGATTATAATATTTCTTAAAGAAGCAATATTTTGATTTAAATGACACTGCAATACAATCACTTTAAAATTATTTTAAACTAAACTTTTTTAAAAATTGTATAATGACTAGAAATGTTTTCTACACATAATTATTTTTTATTAATTTTTATTATTATTATTTAAATTTGTTATAATAGTTGACTATAGTTATAAAAAATGCTTAATTGTTCAAATTAATTAAGTGAATTTATCATCTTCATGTTTAAAATTTTATTGATATTTATAATTGTGAATTTAAATAAGTAAAAAATCTTTGCAATGTAGCTTGTAAAAGAGTTTAAACTGTATTCCATATTGAATTTATATAATTTCTATTAATTTTTGTGAATACATTAAAAAAATATGCATTTAAATATTAAATTTGACTGTATTTTTTATGACTTTCATTTTTAATTTTAAATTATTGGTATGAATTAATTATAATAGTTAACAATCATATTAAAAATTCTTGAAAATTTTATAATAAATGTAATTTATTTGAAAAATACAACAGAGTAAACAAGCATATTTTTCTTTCTTTTTAAGCTTCTGTTAGTCATCCATGGGAAAGAGCTGTTGCTGGTAATAAAGTGCCTTATTATGTGAAGTAAGTTTAAGAGTTTAGATAACATTTTTCTTAAATTTATATGTGGAATGAAATTTTATTCAATGTTTAATTTTTTAGTCATCTTACTGAAACCACACACTGGGACCATCCAAAAATGATCGAGTTAATGGATTCTTTAGGTAAGTCATGTGAAAAGTTTGGAAAAATCTCCTGTATTTTCTGCTTTAGATGCACACTTTCTTCCATTTCTTCACTGTGAAAAAGCATTTCACTGTTTTTTGTCTCAAAAATGTATTTCAATCTTCTTTGGCAAACATTGTATTTTGTTTGTTTTGAGGATTTCTTAGCATCACAAAATTTTTTTGTTTGTTATCTGAAATTATTTTTTCTCTTTCATTACTTCATCAATTATTTTATTATCAACTTATTCATTTTACTTATAAATTTATCTGAATCCATTATTCAAAAGGTCCTGAGATGAAATTTCAGGTATAATGTGTTTCTTTGTCCAAGTTCATGGATATGTAATCATCTTCAATCAAATTTTCCAATAAATTTTCTTAACTTCTTTTAGATATGATAGCTTCTTTAATAAAGCCTGTATATTAAAATAGCATAGATATCGTTTTTCCTGCAATGTCATTCCAAGTGTAGAAGTGTAGATTGACCAGGGTATTGAATGAATGAAATTTCATAAAGTGATTGTGAGACATGCTCACTCCTTGTAAAAGTAACTTTTGATATTTGTAGTTGAAGCTTTGATCATACTCTATGCATGTTCTATATGATAGGAATTAGATTAGGTGTAAAAAATTCCACACAAATTGCTTAAAAAACCAAGATTAGGATATCCTCAGTGCAGTTAGTTACATAAAATTTGATAGGTTTATGATTCTCCAACAAAAAGTTTGCTCCAAAATTCTCAAGTATATAATAAAATAAATGCATGAAAATGAGTTTTCAGAGAAAAGATTTTTCAAAAGTTTTGATTTTTGATTAGAATTAAAATTATCATTTTGTTTATGGAACCATGTTAGGAACAAGTTACAAGTTTGTAAAATCTTGAGTGTTTGTAAATTAGAGTTTTATAACAATGAGCATCTACTATTTAAATTTATAAACATATTTATTTTTGTATTGAAATTTTACTTGAATTATATTTTACAATTTTTATTCATTTAAAGCTTAAAAAAGCAAAGTTATAGGCTGGAAAAATTATAAATTATTCATTTTATTATTTTAGCTGAATTAAATGATATTAGATATTCGGCCTACAGAACAGCAATGAAGCTTAGAACTGTTCAAAAGAGGGTTTGTTGTACGTATTATTTGCATGTGTTTTCTCTAGATATCACATTTAAAAGTTTTTACAGTTTTATTGGATATATTTTTAAAATAATCCAAGATTTTCTTTTCAGTGGACATGGTGAATATGAACAATGCCATAAATGCCTTTGATCAACATGGGCTAAGAGCACAAAATGATAAATTAATAAGTGTTCCTGAAATGATAACATGCCTTTCAACCATATATGAAGGCATAGCCACAGAAAATAACTCCTTAATTAATATTCCACTCTCTTTGGATTTATGTTTAAATTGGTTGCTCAATTTGTATGATACGTAAGTATAATTAAAATGAAGTGATGTGAATTTTGATTAAGTATACATATTTTTGACATTAACGCTTATTTCTCTGCGATAAATCACTGAAAAATCATACCATTGTCAATCAAATTTACTGATAAAGAACCAACACCATTTAATTGCATACTTTTGATTTTATTGTTCGTACATTCCATTTCTCCTCTTCATTAATTTCTTCAATTTACGATTTTATTGAACTAGTTTAATAAAGATTGAATTAAGTGATGAAAGTGTAATTTTTTTCGGCAAAGTTATTACTGAAAAAGTATTAAATAAACTTATGTAAAAACTAAACATGCTCTTTGTTTTGGATTTAATAGCTGTTGTAAACTATTTATTATGTAAAAAAATTTTTTTATAATATTTCTATTGCTATAAGCAATTAACATAGGTATATATTTTTTCTTATGTGGTTTAGAAAAAATAATTTTTCTGTTCTGAAATTTGAGGAATAACTTTTCAGCTACATTTTATTATTAATTGAATCATTAATCTTTATCATTAATTGAATTAGTTGACATTGTTCTTAACATTAAAAGAGCTTTTAGCTATCACATACAAGATTTTTTTTATTTATAATCACATTGTAATCAAAGTATCTTCATTTACTGTAATCAATAATGGTAAAATTTTCATATTATGAGGTTTTGTTAATTGCATTTAGTCTCATACTGATACTAAAATACAATTTTTTTTTGTATATTAAATGGATTTTATCCTGTGCTTGTTTATTGTTATTTACAATTCATATTATGCAATTTTCTGCCTATTTGTATTGTCATAAGTGTTGCAATTGTATTTTTAGAATCTTTTTAAAACTATTAAATGGTTTTTAAGATTTTAAAGTAGCTAGTTTAAAATAACCTGATAAGAAACCAATTAAAAATCCATTGAGTATTCCAAAGATGTTCCTTGTAAAATAATGAACAGTTAATGAGAGTTACTTATATGATCTCATTTTTGTTAGAAGAGAAATTTTGTGATTAAAAATATAGTCTTAATCAAGTTTCTAAAACAGATTTTAAAATAGTATATTAGGTTGGTTATAAATATTTTACCATTTTATATTTATGAGAAATGTGCAGCAAAAAGTATGGCTCTTTTTTGTAACTGTAAAAAATATATTTGATCAATAGCTTATATAAAAAATTCATATTGAGATTAAATTCTTCCTAATTGAATTGTTCAAATATATTATTTCATTTGATTTTATTCATTTATTTGTCCTTACATTTTTTAATAAATCATGAATATTGATAATTTTATTTTTAAACTTAGCAAAAGGAAAATATAAAAATGTATCACTAATAAAAACCTTAGTACTTATTAAAAACTATATCCTTTTAACATATTCCATTGTTTTGTCAAAAAGTGCTTATTTGAAACTGTTATGGGTGATAAAAATTTATATTTTTAAACTATTGCACTATGTTTAGTTCATCTTCATCCTTCTAAAACATTTCTGAGAATTATTTTTAAGGAATTATCAGAAGAGTTTAAAGTTGATAAAATAGCATTTTCTAATATGTCATGTATTTGCTTATAAAAAAAATCCTTGTATATTTATTTATGTAGTAATAAAATTAGTAGTTAGTCAAAATTGACATATGATTCTAATCCTTAATCTATGTTAATGAAGCATTTTGACTTTAAAAAGATTTTTTAAATTATTTAGTTATATGAGGAAGAATCAATAAATATTTTTGCAATATTTGAAAGTTCTAAATGCTTAAACATTTTTCTAATTATGTTTATAATATGTAAATACTTTTAATGTAATTAAAAATTTAATTGTCCCTTAGAGCTTTGTAAAATTTTTATCTGTTTATATTTTCGTAGTGTTACAAGAACTGGCTATATTAGAATATTGTCTTTCAAAGTGGGAATTATCTTACTTAGTCGTGGTAGTCTGGAAGATAAATTCAGATGTATGTAATTTCTTTTCTAAAGAGTTTCATTTTTTAATCCAGTAATATTTTATATTTTAACCTGTAAAAAATATAACTTATTTATAATTATTAGAAAATGCAAATGCATTACATATTTGACCTTTTTAGAGTTTTTATTGTATTTATTTTTTTATAATGCAGAATGTTATTCTTTAGAATGTATCTTTAATATCATATTAAAACATAAATTATGATTTTGTAATATGTGCTTTTTAAATTACAATTATTTAATATTAAATAGAGATTAGTAAAAGAATTCATTCGTTACATATTTTTATTGGAATAATTAAATATAAATGATTATTTTTTCTCAAAAATAAATTTTCCTCTATAAAATGTAATTTGTTGTTGAAAGTTTTAAAAGATAATTTGGCATTAAATCCATTATGCATTTTCATGCCTAATAATGTTATGTTCTATATCATATTATTATTTTAGAAAAATTTTTTTATTTCATTCTTATTTCTGCATTTTTCATTGCAAATTTTTCTAAATTCATATTTCATCATATTTTGTGATTTACATATTTTTACTGCTCTAATAATATTAAATTCAGAAGAATATAAGTATTAAGTAAGAATATTAAATTAATAATATTAAGTAAATATTAAATTAATAGAAAAATTATTTCAATTATATTTTGTTTTCATAGTATTATAATATACATTACACTTTTTCAGGTATTTGATTTCAATATTTGAACAAGTTTTATATTTAAAACTTTATTGTTGTTTAAATTTACTTGAACTTAAAAAGAATGTATAACTGTGCAAATGTTTTTTTCCTTCTAAATTCAATACTTGTAGATTTTTAGAATTTATTGATTGTAGATTTATTGGGTTTTAAAAAGTACTTTTCTGTTTTTAGATTTATTTTGTCTCATAGCTGATGTAAATGGTTGCGCTGATGAAAGAAAATTAGGTTTATTGCTACATGACTGCGTTCAGGTTTGTAGGATATTTATGTTTACAAAATTTCTAGTGAAAATGTTGTCATTAAATTAAATCATGTTCGTAACTAGTAAATATTTATTTTATTTATATTCATGATAATGTTCGCTTAAAAATAGTTATATCATACCAATTTGCGTGTGATGTCCTTTATTAAATAAGAAATTCTAATATTTAAAGAACTTTAACATAGCTTATTAATGTTATCTATTTGTATTAAATATATGCTATTTACCTTTATAATTTTAATTATCATCTCTGTGTAACAATTTTCAAAATATTTTACTTTTCATTTATTGAAGAATATTTTTCTTCAAAAATTTAGATTCCACGCTTACTTGGAGAAATTGCTGCTTTTGGTGGAAGCAATATTGAACCAAGTGTTAGGAGTTGCTTTGAAAAAGTAAATAAAAAAATTTCCGTATATATATATATATATATATATATATATATATATATATATATATATAATATATATATATATATATATATATAATATATATATATATATATATATCGTTATAGCATTTTAACTTATAGTATATTATTTTAGTTAATGAAGTAAGTAATTATGATTTGTATGTATTCAAATATTCATATTTGAAGTTACTCAATTACAGTTTTCAAATTGTAATTTAATATATTTTTTACGACAAAGTGTTCCATACATAATAAAATACTTTTGCAGTTGCTTAACACAATTTCAGTTTTCTTTGTTTAAAAGAAATCATATTTTATAATTAATGAATGAATATTGATTTTTTTCTATTTTATTTCATGTTGGAGATACAGCAATCTGGCTTTTGTTTCTTAGATTAAAAAAATCATGATAACTTATTTATTTTATTTTGTAACATTTAGGCTTATGAGATTTTGTTTCCCTAGGCTGGAAATCAAAAAGAAATTCAAGCTAGTCACTTTTTAACTTGGTTACAACAAGAACCACAATCATTGGTTTGGCTTCCTGTTCTTCATCGAATGGCTGCAGCAGAAACTGCAAAACATCAGGCTAAATGTAACATCTGTAAACAGTATCCTATAGTAGGATTTAGGTAATGAATTAATTTTTTAATTTCATGATTTAAAGATGTTGTAATGCTATTAAATGAAAAATTAAAAATTATAATGTGTATTATTATAATTAAAAATAGTAATTTATTATAATTCTAGATTAGTTGATTACATGCTAAATGTAGGAATTATTTATCTGGTAGTAAATAGAAAATCGTGAATTATACTGTCAAATTAGAACATACAATTTTTTTCATGTAAATTTAAGAAAAAGGCAAAATATATTTTATCAAAATAATCAGTTGTACATCTTTTCAATTGTACTTTGTATTTGAAAAAAGGCAGGAATTTTATAAATTATATGATATTTTATTTCTTTTAAATATTCAATTAAATTCTTGGTTACAAATTTTTCTTATTAACATACAAAGTTTAAGAGCTACTATTATAGCATAAAATAAAATATTATACAATGTTTGTAGTAGTAAATTTCTTTTGCAAATAGAAATTTAGTGAATTTAAATAATTTATTTAAGAAAAATTGGTATTTAATTTACTATTATTCTGTTTGCAATTTAAATTCATTTTTTAAATTGTGTTTAAAATATACATTGTTTCTTGTAATAGGTATCGTTGCTTGAAATGTTTCAACTTTGATTTATGTCAAGGCTGCTTTTTCTCTGGTCGAAAAGCAAAGAATCATAAATTAACTCATCCAATGCAGGAATATTGTACTGCTGTAAGTTTCTATATCAAATATTTCTTCACTTTTGCTTAAATTTTATTCAGTTTTGTGAATATTGCATCATTTATATATAATCAGCTGTAATTCATTTCATAATATACCATTAAAAGATAGGAAATTAATTAAAATGACCTAAAATAACTTCTGAATTTTATAGACCACTTCTGGAGAAGACGTTCGGGATTTTACGAAAATAATGAAAAATAAATTCAAATCCAAACGTTACTTTAAAAAGCATCAAAGGCTTGGTTATCTTCCAGTTCAGACTGTGCTTGAGGGTGATGACCTAGAAAGTCCTGCTCCATCTCCACAACATACACTATCATCTCAAGAAATGCATTCTAGGCTGGAACTGTATGCAAGCAGGTAATAAATATACAAAACTTACATTTGTAATATTATTTAGTAAAACAAATATTTTTTGCATTAAATTTGTTTTTAAGATTAATTTCAGATAAAAAAAAAGTTATCTTTTTACATTCAGTCTCTAAGTAAAACACTTTCTATAACTTTATCATTGCATTAAGGAAACAGTTATATTTATATGTTTTGACTCATAACATATATTGTATTAAAAAGTATATTTGCTTAGTGTAGTTTAAAATATTAATTTTAATGTTTGCAATAGCTTCAAAGTAAATTTATTTTAATTTTTTTAAAATTATTTTCTGATTTTACAAAATAAAAAAAATTATCATTATTATAAATATTGAAATATATAAATTTGCTTCCGTATGAATATTTAAAATTTTCTGATTTCAAAAATTTGTTGGAAATTTTTTTTTTAATCTTAATATCAAAATCATCTTACAAAATGTAGTGTGGAATAAATTGATAATTTAGTTCAATTTTAAAAATGTTATGAAGCAAACTAAGTGACCCCAAAATTTTGAAAACGAATATTTAATTAACAAAAATCAAAATTACAAAAAGAAGTCATTTCTGAGTTCTCAAACTGCACAGCTTACAGAGTAAGTGAGAAAACAACACCACTTTCTTCTGTCTGCTCCTGGCATGAGTTCTGTTTCGCTTTCCCTTTCTCTTTGTGTGTGTGTGTGTGTGTATATATATATATATATATATATATATATATATATATATATATATATATATATATATATATATATATATATATATATATATATATATTTATTATCTGTAAAAGTTATGTAGCAAAATTGGTATGAAAACTGATTAATTTGTCTTAATTATGATAAAAAATACATTCATTTTAATGAAATTATGATAAAAAAATACATACTGCAATTTTAATTTATTATGTTTTTCTTAGAGTTATTTCAATAAATTAATCTCTTTTTAAGAAATTACATGGAGGTAATTTATTAAATTAACTCTGTTTAATAAATTATGTATTAAAAGTATTTATAAATTATATATTGAGTACAGTTTTGTATTTTTAAGTATCTTCTCATGAGTATATATTTAAAACCTAAGAAGTAATTTTAGAGGAATTTTTAAATAGAGTATTGCTTGAAAAAATGTAAATAAGTGTACTATTAACTTTATTATTTTTAATTTTTTAAGTAAATTATTTAGTTTAAAAATGTTATAAATATTAATTATTTTCTTTCAGAGATATTTTAAATTGTTTAATTGGGAAATACAATATTTTAGTAACAATAAATTCGGATAAATTGTAAGTAGATAACTAAATTAAAATGAAATGTTTACGTTTTTCTTTTATGTCAATGAATTTAATTTTTCCTGTATCATCTTGGGACACATGTGATGTTTTTTATATAGTATTAAGAGCATCACATTTAATTTTCTCATGTGGTGTTGTCAATTCTCTGTCAACAGCAGCAATAAAAGTGTTTTAAGCATAATGTTTCATAATTTTCATTTGTAATTCTACTCATTCTATCAAAGTAACTAACATGCATAATATCAATAGACTTCTGTAAAGTTGCTATTCCTTACTATAAAGTTGTTGTAACATATATTATGTTTTAATTAAAGTAGTATATTGGGTTATAGCTTTCTGATGCATTATTTTGCTTTGATTCACTCAAAAATATGAATACTTATCTTTGAAAGTTAATACTATTTCTCCTATGTAGCAAAATTATTGACATAAAAGCTGGATATTCAAAAGTTAAATTCAATTCGATTTTTTTACTAACCACAAAGCATTAAATTAATATACTATATCCTAATGTATGTTGAGATACTTTTATGTTATTTGTCATATAACTTTTTAAAATTGGATATTAAACAAATAAAAATTCTTAATGAAAAAAAATGCTCCTTTTTTGTATTAATTGGTATATTTTTATAAATTTTAAAAATTAGATTAGAATGATCATACTCATCTCAGAAATCAGAAAAAACTTCTATTCATTCACACCTTGTTATCTATTCAGGCAGTGTATCAGTTTAAAAAAATAAAAAGTGCATGATTTTATTTCTATTGCATTCATTTTTAAAAAAAATTCTATATAGAAAAGTTATTACAAATATATTTTAGTTTCTCTTGCATTTATTTTGTATTGGAAAGAATTATTGTTTGATATTAAGAATATCATTATAATATTTAAATTTATTTTTACAGATTAGCTGAAGTAGAACTAAGAGCTAGGAGTAATTCAACTCCAGACTCGTAAGTTCCCTTTTTCTTTCATATTGTTATGCTTTTAATGAAACAAAATCATTAATGATATGTTATTAAATGATATAAATTTAGTCACAATTTAAATATCCATTTCTGTCCCTAGGAGTGAAGATGAACATCAGTTGATAGCACAATATTGTCAAACTCTTAGTGGAGAAATTGCTTTACCAGTGGTGAGTCATTCTTGTTAAAAATAATTTGATTACTGACTTTACAATGTCATTATATCTTATTTTATTTTAATTATTTATTTATTTATTTTTTTTTTTTGCTACATTTAATAATTCAATGAATGTAAACAAACAACATTCAAAGCTTTAATGAAACTAGTCTGGAAAAGAATTTGTTCTGTTTTATTAAGTCACATTTAAATTTGAAATTTATTTAACTTTAGATTCATAATAGTTTAATTGTTATATAAACATGTAAATTACAAAAATATGTGCACTAAGTAATTTGAAGGAACCCCATTTTCTTCACTGACCACTAAATTGCCTTTAGTTTGAATTACTTAAAGAATATATCATTATACAAATTTATAAAAATTTCTAGTAATTAAAGTTTAAACATATATTTATTAGTAAATTTAAACATATATTTATTATCAGAAAAATAAACCTCAATTAAATTGAAATTGTCTACTTGAATGATTATTTTGATATAAAAATATATGCATTAAATATTTTTTAATTGCAAAAATTGTATTATAATGATGATACTATTTAAATACCATTTATCTGATGAATAGTTATTAATATTCATTAGATATTAATCATAATGTTTTAATATCGAAATTATTTTTTCCTTCTATTAAGCGCACACACAACCGTTATACTTTTGTGTATTCAAACATGTTTTGTTATTATTTATTAGGATGTGATATGATAAATTTTCATATTATATGTGTAAATGCGCATTTAATTAATATTCTTCAATATTAATCTCAAAATAATTTAATTTTATTATTTAAACAGGAAGTATTGATAAAAATTTTTATTTCTATTAAAATTTTTATGCATATATTTGAAAGAAAATTAATCTTAGGTCCATTAATTTTGCTTTAATAGACTTAAAAAAATTTGAATTTTTTTAAAAAAAAAAGTAATACTTTTTTTAGAATATTTAACACTTATACATCAATTAAAGTGACTTAAAAAGTCTAGAAATGTTTTGTTTATTTTATACCCATATAAAATTTAATTTTTGGGCTTTTATTTTTTAATTGTTTGAAACATAAGTGTGAAAATAGATTTTGCATGAATTATCTTTGAAAATAAATGTAAGATGCATATTTATATTTAAATCATTTTTAAAAATATTTTTAGTTAGAGATTATAATTAAAATAAAATATTACACTTCAATTCAACATTATAATAGTTTTCAGAAATTACTTCTATCAAAGTATTATGGTCAGCAGAAAAATATTTAATAAAAATAGTAATTCAGGCTTTCGATTCTGTAGTTTTATATTTTTAAATACTAGAAATAATTTTTCTTTAAACTTAAACAAATTAATCCAGCTTTTCTATTTTGTTTTATTTTGGATTGCTTTTACAAAAATTTTAATCATCCTCTTCATTAATTTCATGATTATTTTTAATTTATTATTCCATAGCCTCGAAGTCCTGCTCAAATCATGGCATCTATTGATGCTGAACAAAGGGAAGAATTAGAAGCAATGATACATGAACTTGAAGAAGAAAATAGGTAGGATATAGACATATATTTATAATTATTTAATTATAAAAAATAGTAACAAATTTGTGCATGAGGTATGTTTAAAATTAATTATTACATGGTTTAAATATTGCACATGACTTATTTATCTAAAAAATTGCAAATAGATGTAGTATTTAATTTAATTAAAAACATTTGTCAGTAATAAGTATGTATTTATCTTTATACAAATGTGATTTTCAATATTATTTACATAGAACACTTAACTTATCAATCTACTTTAACAATTTTAATCTAAGATAATAATTAATTTTCCACTATGTAAATTATAGAAAAATGTTTCTGCATGAAATTATTAATCATTAAATAAAAGCAGAATTTTCTAATCAACTGACAAAATCAAAATTGTAAAAGAGATCTCAGTTAATTTAATTAGCTTATGTTTTCTAATAAGGCAATGTTTGATATTTGTTTTATGGAACAAAACACATTTGATATTTCAATAATAGTTATTTACATTTTTCTTTAATTTCCCAGAAATATTTAAAACAGTTTTCTTGTGTGATTTATTTTCAAAATTAATCTAAAATTTTTATAAAAAGAAATTCTTTAATTATACAATTATTTAAATTCCTTGAAGTAATATCAACTTTAAAAACAATCCTATCCTGCTATATCCAAGCATTTTAATCATGAACAGTTTGCTATGAAATAATTTAATTATATTGTTAGCAACAGATTAATTTTTTAAAGAATTTCTCTAGCTTTCTGATGTTAATCTAATTAACTTTAGGCATAAAGAACAAAATACAATGGAGGAAATACTGATTTTTTTTAACAACAATATATATTTAGATTATAAAGAAGATAGTTTCCCAATTTATTGCTAACAATTTATGAAATTACTTTCTTTTGCTTATTGAAACCGCAAAAGAAATTTCTTGGAGTTTTTTCCATTGGATTTAAATTATATACTTTAAAATGTTAAATTATAATTGAGATTTATAAAAGTCATAATAATTTTCCAATTTACAATGAATTTTATAGACCTATTTATACTAAGACTTTTTATGGATTTGTATACTATTTAAAAATCTTATTATCATCGATAGTTTTTTTCTTTTTTGTAAAATAGGACCTGAAATTAATATAATGTATATTTTTGATTATTGATTGAAAATGTATTTTTTTTATTAGATACTTATTATTACTTCTTATTGGTTTCCTTATTTCTGGAATAAGTTTTCTTAATTAACAGCATTTAAGTGTAGAATTTTAAGTGGTTGAAACAAAACATTTGTCATATTTGTTGGAAACCATATAGAACCGAAACATAAAGTAATAATTTATTGCATTTATAAGTATCCAGAATGCATAATTTTTAGTTCTACATACCAGGTTTTATTGAAAACAATGGAATTTACAAGATTAAGAGAGCATAATTTACTTGATAATAAAGCTATATGGTTATTGTTATGTGACTAAGATTTATATATATCACAATTCTCTTTTTTAAATATAATGAAATAATAACAAGAAATTTAAAAAATCTAAAATCATTAATAAAATTAGCAAAGAAATTCAAATGTAGTTGAAATATTCAGGCTACACATAGCATTTAAAATATGAAGGTTTCTTAATCTGTCTATCAGATTGGGTAAAGTTTAAAGTTTTTGTATTATCACCAGAAGGCAAAGGATCTGTTGGAGGTTCATTTACCAAAAATTTACAATCATTCTATTTTATACTGGATGTTATTGAATCATTGGGAATATGCCTTTTATTTTTCAATAATGTCTTGCTGTCTTCTGTTATTATTTTGTATAAGCGTGGTTTTCCAGTTTTATCTTAAACTTTTGCAAGTTGATTTTCTCTATTTAAACCATCTTTAATAAAAAAACGACTTCATCTTTTTTTTTTTTTGAAAGAAGTAAAGATTTAGCACCTTAATCGCACTAAATTTTTTGTTTATCTTGACATTTAATGAAAACCGTTCAGGCTTTATGAAGGAAAAAATCTTCTTTACGAAGTATGTTTCCATGCATTTCTCTCCCAAATATCAGTTTAGATGGTGATGCAGTGTTGTTTGATGCAGATGTGTTTCATGAAAGCTTTTAAATAACTGAGATGTTGTTTCCTTAATTTTACCCTTAATTGGTTTAAAACTTTTTTTTTTGAAAAGTGTGCCCTAAATATTTTACTTCATCCAATCTAAATTTTCATTTGCTTATCGCATACCATGCTCTTTTATATTTCTTCCACAAATCAAAATATTGTTTATATAGATTTCTACTCCTTGCTTGCCAGAAAATATCTCAGTAAAGCATTTAGGAAAAATTTCAAGTGCTGAGTTGATACCATATAATAGTCACTAAAAGCAATGTCTACCTAACAGAATATTAAAAGTCATTACTTTAGTATTTGCTTCTGATAGTAGAATTTGCCAAAACACTTTGTCATTATCTAAAATGCTAAACACTGTTGCTCTAGTGACTTTGAAAGCTATATTTTTGAAAGTGGGTAAATAAAAATGTTCTTCTAAAATATTTACATTTAAAGAAAAGGAAACAACAATTTTTTCGATTATCATCAGTTTTATGAACTGTAACTAATGAATTTAAAAAGTTGTTAAGTTCATCAATTTTCCTAATTATATTTTCATTTCCATTCTGATTAACTTTTTTAGTGGCTGTATTAAATTGAAGGAGACTATCCTACAGGTTCTATATTGCTTTTAGAATCAAATATTTTAGTTTTATATGTTTAACGTATATCTTTTAGATATTTTAATCCAATAAATAAATCTAAAAATACTTTCACCTGATATTAAGTTCAGACTTCAACAAATATATTCTTTTTACAATTTTTTTTTTTTTTTTTTTTTTTTTTTTTTTTAAACCAAAATAGGTAATCTTAAAGCTGAAACATCAGAATTGTATTCAACAATTTCCAAAGTTACATTAATTTTAACTATTTTTTTTAAAATCCTGGTTTTGCTTTTGATTTATTGAATTTTTAAGTACAGAAAATTTTTTTTAATATTCAATTATATGGCTTAAAATGTTGAAAAATAAATATAATATTTATAAATTACTGAATTTTATTTTTTATGAACCCAGAAAATATTTATAATTCATATGCATTTATGACATACATATATATTGTGATGTAATATATTCATATTGTATTATTAGGCATTTGCAATCAGAGTATGAAAGATTAAGAGGTTCTCGAGGAAGTAGAAGTGTGTCTCCTACAGTGACAGAAGAGGAAGAAGAGCAAGCACCCATTACACCTTGTAGGGATGAAGAAATGCTGGCAGAAGCAAAACTTTTAAGGCAGCATAAAGGAAGATTAGAGGCACGAATGCAAATTCTAGAAGACCACAATCGTCAGCTAGAAGCACAATTACATCGTCTTAGGCAGCTACTCGATGAAGTGAGTATATTTAATTTTAATATAAAAAATGTTCTGTATCTTGTTTCCATAAAATTTACATTTAATATCCACTCTAAAATTGCATATCAAAAATATGTTTACATAATGTATAAGTTTATTGATAAAATTTAGTATTGCCTTTCTAAAATCTGTTATAGCCATATAATATAGTTTCATACTAAAATTTTAGTACCTAAAAATGTTCGTCTACTTTTTAGTAATTTATATTTGGTGCAGTAGTTTTTTTTATACTTATTTAGCGGATAGAAATTAATATTAAGTTAATGGAAAATTGTTGTTGGTGGAGAAAATTTTGAATATGAAAAAAATACTTAAAAATAGCATTATGTCCTCAAATGAGCTGCATTTTTATTCCATGTAATAATAGTTGAAAACTTTCAAGAAAATACAGGTCTAAACTTTGTCTATACTGATTGTGATTAAAATTTACATAATAAAGTTCCACAAATATATGAAACGGTAAATGAAAATGAGTAAATTACAATAAATAGTTTAGAAAAAATATCTGAAATTTTAAGAAGAATATAACCATTTTATATGTTTAAAAAATGTCATTTTACTGTCAGTTTTCAGTTGCCAAATTCGAATTGAAATGTATTTCATAATTTTACAACATAATCAATGACAATATTTTTAGTTTTACGGTTTGATTGTTAAAATGAATATTATCAAAACCATGCTTAAGATTTTTATTGGAATTTAGTGTGCAAGAAATAATTACTTTATTTCTTAGATTTATAAATAGGAATCTAAAGTTTTTATGATTATAGTATCCCTGATAAGCCAATGCAATTAACAGGAGGAAAGATTATTTTATTGGGAAGTAGAGTAATTTTCGTTTTGCACTGCAAAAATAATTCACAAAAAGTATTTTGTTGTTTAAGAATTATTTAAAAAAAATAATAAGTACATTCAGTAGCAAATTCCATAAATTTTAGAGTTGTACTTAATCTTCTCAATACATTTTCATCTTAATCCCTATTTATTTATCAGACCTACTTTAACTCCATTATGTGTAATATATGCACAAAGAATTATTTCACATTAAATTAAGAATTACATTTTACCTATTTTTAGTCAGTTCAATATCAATTGAACTTTTGATTATTCAAAATTTTTTTATTGCTGAAGCACTTTTGATTTTAGTATATATTAAATTATAATTTCATGAAAATTCAGATTGTCGATTTTTTTTTAAACCTTGGTCATGATTATTTATAATTTTTTTTTAGTTTAGAATTTACTTTGAATCTTCAGGTTTAAAATGACTGTTCAAGGACAAACCAACCAAATAAACAAACATACTATAAAATTGTATCTTAATATGTGTTTGATTAATATTGTATACATATTTAGTATGTTACATATGTGTGTGTATCCGTTTTTGTACATAATATATATACCCATACGCACATTGACATATACACATACTGGGTTATTGCTTTAAAGAATGTGCTATCTTCAGTAACTCAAAAGAGATAAGTTATGTAACTATAATAAATACTTGATTTATGAAATTGATAATTTCATTGCAAAAATTATCACAATTCTATTAACATTTATTTGGTTAATTTTAGAAATCATGTTTACTAAGAATAGTTTTGAAGGTATATCACACAGCTGCAAAATAAATTCATCTTTTTTTTTTTTTTCCCCAAGTTTAATACATAAAAGTAGATGTCAGTTACTTTATTGCTTAATTATGTCTAATTACCCCTTAAGTTATTTACTTTCTCCTATTGAATTTTATATTTATCATACTGAAATAAGAAATTATAAAAATAATTATTCAGTATACAATTACATAGCCATAATCATTATGTAGACAATCATCAAGCTTTTTCTTCTGTATCAAAGTTTCTGATTATATTATTTATATTATTAGCTTATGAATTGTAAAATGTGTCTATAGATTTTATTTAAGGTTTTATACTACATAAATTTAAAAAAAATTTACTAATTTTTTAATTCAGTTTCCAAATAAAAGTTATTATTTAACATCAAGAAAATTCTTGAACAAAAATTTAAATTTACAGAAGCGTTCATTATAATATCAAAAGAATGTGAGTAATGAAGTATAAATTTATATATGAAATATCTAAATGTAAAATATATAAAATTAAAAGAAGCTTTATTTTCATTGCTTTCACATCTAAGTAATTTTTTATTATTCTTCAAATTTTAGCATTTTGCCGTTTTTCATCATTTTTCTTCGGTTATTTTTCTAATAAACCTTAAAAGATTATAAAAAGGAGGTATAAACATTTACTGTGATTGTTTTTTACATTTAGTGAAAACCTGAATATTTTTTATTTTTTACATTTTTGTGTCTTTTAATTTCAGAGGGGAAAAGGTAATTCAACAATTTATAAGAGGTACATTTAAATAAGTAAACATGTACAATTAAAAGTAATACTATTTTAGTAAATGTATATTAGTTTAATATAGGCTGTTTAAATATATATTATAATTTATATTTAAAATATAGTATATGGGATTTGTTTGCATACACAAATAAACAGATAAGTTATTTATTTATTTGTATGTGCTTTTATAGTGTTAATAAAATATTTTTTTCCCATGAAACATCTATATTGACATCAATCAGATAAGAAACAATTTTGATGAATTTAAATTAGAGCTTTTTTTTTTCAACATTAATTTTATCTACATTTTAATGGAGCTATTTACTATGTATCATGTGACATGAATGCTTGGAAATTATTGGAATATATTTAAAGAATAAATAAGAGACAATTGTGCTTATGCACAATGAATAGTTGCATATTATAGTATATTTTCCAAGCTTATTTGATAAATCCATAAGTTAATGAAAGTTTCAGTGTTGCACTGTAATTTTAAAAATTATTATATTTTAAATTTGTATTTTTATTTGTTAACGCTAGTAATGCAACAATATTGAGTATTCTAAATTAATTAAATAACGATTTTTCTTTTTGTCTTTATCCAAATAATTATAATCAAATTTAAATAAGAAAGTAATAATCAAATTTATAGAGTTTAGAATCAATAGGAGTTAGAGAAAAGTTGATTTTTTTCCTAACGTTGTATGGAAAGTGAAAGTTTAGTCTGTAATAATTCTTGTTTAAAGAATTATACCATTTTTAATTTTTAGAGGTTTTATTTATTCAAAATTATATTAATATATAATTAAAGTTTCCCCATTTTTATTAACTTAGAAATGACTATTAATTTTAATTACTTATATTTATACTAAGAAAATATTTTAACAAATTTAGTTGGTAATTGTAAAATTGGTTTATATTGGAAAATAGGTGTTGTATATGATTATTTGTTTAAAATATATTATTTATAAAAATGTTTTTCTCTAGTATTCATTACTTGATTTAAAACAATGAAAAATATATGCCAGTTGCTTAAATGTATTGTCATATTTGCCTTTGAAACTCCAACTATTTACATTATTAGTGTTTCCCAATATTTTTCATATTTTGCATCTTATGCCCTTGGTTTCATTTTATCTATGCAAGCCTCTGTATTGTAAGGTAAACATACATTTTATTAATTTGCTTAATTTGAGAAAAATATTATATATTAGGCTTTATATAACATGTGAAATGTGCAGATAATTTAATATTGCATTTCAATAAATATTGCATCTATTGTAAAGAACAGTATGATTTGCTTTGGCTTGCTTGTCGCTCAACGATCATTTTTTGCACATGAGATCTAATTAGACCAGGAGCTAAGGCTTAAAGTGGATTCTGAACCACTACAAACATCCATGCCCAAGGTAGGATTCGAATCCACACACTGTTGAACGGAAGGCAAGAGTGCTAACCATTCGGCTGCCAGCTTGGTATAAAGAACAGTGTTATTCAGTTTGTTGGAAAAAGTAATATGACATCATTGATTAAAGAATTGATGTTTTTCCTATATTGATTTCATACAAACTATAATAGTTTTATACAGACATGCTTATTTATGGAATATAAAAAATGTCTTATAAAAGTTATAAACTTTTTTTTATGAAATTATTAGCTAGTGTTGTGTATGTTTATGAATGTATTTTCTATAAATTATAATTATTAAATAATATATAAAATTGCTTTAGTTGTTAAGTATCAATAATAAGAAAAAATACAGTATCAGTAAACTTTTTTTTTAACTTAATGGTATACTTGATCAATAAATTAAGTTTTGAGGGTTTCTAAATTATTCATATATTTTAAAAGATTTAAAGTTCATTAGTATTGCATTACAGCATGTGAGTACATTTAATTAATTTATGTTTCAATTAAATTGTTATACAGTTCATGAAAAGTAAATAATCAGATATTAGTATAAATTAGTACCACAAGTACCTAAAGTATGGAATGTGGGATTGTTTTATTTTACAAAACTTCAAATTATTTTCTCTTTTCTTATAGGATCTCTTTTTTTGTCCCCTGATGTAATTTTCTGTTACTTATACATATTGCATTATTTTTATAGTACTATACCATTATGTTTGATGGAAGTTTTAGTTTACCTTAATATATGTTATTTATCCTGAATATTTGACAAATGTTTATGTATGTAACAAAGGTAAGCTAAAATTTTTTTTTTTTTTTTTTTTTTTTTTTAGCCTCAACCTGTCCCAGTAAGAGGTAATCCTCAAAATAATGGATATGGTTCTCCTAATCTTTCTTGGAATCGTACTGTTATTGTAGAGCAAGCACCTAGAAGAAATGGTCAACTCTCAGATCATAGTGGTAAAGATTTTATTTTTTAAAACGAATGTTACCATATATTGCAATATTTATGTAACATACTTACTTATTAGAATTACATTGTTTTCATTTGATTTGTATTCTCATTACTATTTGCATTACCATATAATGAATGTAACTCTGAAATTTTTGTGATCACAGAACCAAATCAAGATACTGAATTGTCAGTGTGTGAACCATAGAGACATTTTAAATTCTTACCTGAAGCTCTCCAGTAAGTTAAATAATGTGAAGGCATTTGTCTGTGTATAGTTTGGTTCCTCTGTAACAAGCTTTTTAGCAGCTTTTAGGTTCACCTTAACAAGCTAAGCTTTAGAAAACCTTTTGTGGTGACTAGTTTCATTTTATATCTGTTTTTTCCTCATTTTCTATCGTGCTTTGTTGAATATCTTTGGTGCTTGTTTCTCTTGCTTTTTTTTTAAAAAAAAATTCTCGAATATTAAATTTCGCAGAGACTTTTCTTAGCATAATACAAAGCATATATCTATCATTTCTCATTCTTCTTTTTTAAAGTGATTTCATAATTATAAATTTTTACCTAATTTGTCATAGTGGAATTTTTCTGCTAATTTTCTTTGCAAATAGTAATCCAATTATGAAATTACTTTCATAAATTATTTTTATAATCATAATTTTTTATTAGTATATTGAAAAAAATTATCTACATAAATTTCTTTATAATTTATCGTAATCTACATACATTAAAACATATTAGTATTTTTTTATTCAGCGTTGGCTTTCATTAATATAAATTTCTTAAGTGTTGGCTATTTGATGCAGAACTAATATATTTATTTAGTGGGGAATAAGATCCATTTTTCACACTTTTTCTAAAGTTTAAATAGCTTATAATATGCAAGAAATATTTCAGAATCAAACTTTTTAAACTCTATTGATGTGAATTTGTAAATTAGGCAATATATGAAGTTTTTGTACATATAACTAAATTAAAAATTCAACAACTATTTCTGTTTTTTGCATTAGATAATGTAATATAATTTTATAATGGAATTTCTTTTAATTTATAACATCATGTACTGCAAATTATTGAGAAAGCCATGAAACTACTATAAAGGTGGCATTTTAGAATACGCACCTTAAATATTAAATTTTATTTGGTTGTTATATGTATTATTCTGCTTTCTAAAGCTAATTTTTAAGAAAGTCTTATTTTATTTCAACATCTTTTTGTCCCCAAGTTTTGATTCAATTATAACAGGTTAATTTAGTTTTAAAAAATAAACAAGAAAATCAACTTTTTAGTTAAATAGTTCTATATTTTTGCTACAGTGGTTATTTTATGCTTCATTTTTATTAACGATATTTTTCATAACTCATTTCTTAAAAAGAACAAATACTGTATTTAAAAATTACATATAAAAAATTAAGTTTTTTCTTTTCTATTATTTTTTTTTATTAATCATTTTATTTTTTAATATAAAATGTATTATTAAAAATCTTATTTTAATTGACTACAATAATTCTGCCTAATTTTTGTCATTGTTAAATTTTGAATTTTTTTCTGCTTTAAAGGTTCAGCAAGAGTTGGAAATCTGTTACATATGGCTGGTAATTTAGGTAAAGCTGTTGGAACACTTGTGACTGTTATGACTGATGATGAAGATGCCAGTGGTTCTGATGATGATTTAAAACATTGACCTTGCAATGGAGAGAATGTAAAATATTATTAATTATGCAATGATGAACTTCAAATGTTTGCCTACTGTTGTCTCATGGATACTTGGGCAGCCCTTACCTCAGTCCAAGTGGGTTTTGAGGAATGCAGTAAAGGAATTTTTAAAGCATTTATACAGAATCATGGATTGTGTAAAGTATAAACATATCATAGACCGTTATTAAGGACGTCACTTCAAAACTGCCTTAGTATCTGCACAAGGGGCATCTCCTTAAATATGACGATGAATAGTTATTTTTTTAAAACCCTCATCAGTGTTGAGTACCAATTGCCCCAGTTGCAGTTGGAATGGTTTGTTGTATGACACCTATTCTTCTGAAAAAGTACTTTATATGATTAAATCAGTAAAGTTGTGATTTTGTTCACTCTACAAAAGAGATTATTGTGCATATCCATATCATACATTTTTGTTATATTCATTTACAAGTTATATTTTCTGAAAGAGAATTGTATTTAAAATTATCTATAGTGCTATTTTTATTTATACTAAGAAAAATGGTTGTTAAAATTTCATGATAATATGTTTAGCTTTGTGGTAATGTTGTATGATATTTTTTTTTTTTTTGATGTGTCCAATCAACTTTATCCTATCATTCATAATTTTTCTAAAATTTTATATGTATTTGTGTTATCTTAATACATTTATAAAAATCACAAATCTGATTGTTTTTTTTGACCATGATCTAATTATATATACTTTTTAAAATTATTTTTCATGTCTTCACAGTATTAAATATTAAAGCTAATTTTAACTTATTAAATTAAAAAAGAATGCCTTTGATAGGTATTGAAATTGTGCCATATTGTGAACATCTAATTACTTAATTCATAGTCAACAAATTATTAATCTCTTAAATACTTATTGAATACTATCATCAAAAAAAAATTCTTTGTATATTCATTTAACAGGTTATTATAACGTCTACTACTTCTATATAAGTAGGTAGCCAAACATTTAAAAATAGTAGCTTGAAACATGTTAACACTTCAAACATCTTCATTAAAGTTTTTATGCTTCATAATAAAAGCACATACATTATCTAGCAAATATAAAATGAAATCATGTTTTGAGAAAGAAATTGTATGCTTTTTATACAATAACAAAAATATTAACAAAATTTTGAAAATTCAATCATGTTTTTTTTCTCTTAGATTGAATTTTTATATGAAATATTAAATTCACATCCTAAATAATGTGACTATGTACTGACATTAAAATCCTTTTCAATAGAAAGTTATAAATGTTGATTAAAAAAATTGAGAATGTACAAAATTTTTGTTGCACTTCATGCTGGTTGTAAATTTGTTTTAATTCATCTGCAGCAATAAAGTGATAAATTTAGTGATATGTTTATTTTATTTCTTCATTACAAACTCAGTTAATTAATTTTTCTGTCCTTTCAAATATTAAGGTTCAAAATAACTTAAAAATCTTATTTTTAAGTTTATATTGTCAAATAATAGACTCATTCAAGAATAAATATAGATTTAATCTATGTATATTTAATAATAATTCATACATTTAATCTGAGTGGTGTTTTTCTGGTTAATAATTCACTTATTAAAAAAAATATTAAATCTGTATTAGAGCGTCATTTGTAAATTGTACGAATTCCAAGGCAAAGTTTTGTTTGATAACTCAAAATTTTTCTAAGTATATCAAGTTCTAAAGCAGTTGTAAAAATTCTTTTTTATAGGTGTTTTTAATCTAATCAAAATTTTATTTACAGGCTTTGCACTTATTGTAGACTCACTTTTTAGAAACTCTCCGATCCTTTATTTGGCTATTAAACTTAAAATCCTATTATTGATTAAATAATCAAGTAATTCTCAATGAATTATCATTTTTAATCAAAATTTTGAGACACAGTATAAATTTCTAACATATCAGAATTTTCTTGTTCGTATCTCTGAATAAGTGATGAACCATTGGAACGATAACTATTAATTGGGTTAGAGGAACTTGAAGTTGAATTTCATTTGAAATATATGTATTTTTTATAGAAATTTAATAATTTGTTGAAACATTAGTTGTTTTTGATGCAAGGCAACTTGTACACATTCTCAGCATTGTGTATTAACATATGCTGATAATTTATCAGTTCTATTAATGTTTTAGATTATGGTATAAAGCAATGAGATGAATAGACTTCTAAGTTACAGGCAACATCTAAATTTTTCAAGGAATTGTGATCCACACAATGGTTTAAATATGATGAATTAAAAAAGGTCTACCATATTTATTACATCATAATGTTGTTGTTACTAATGATACTTGGACAAGCCAGGCTCATTATGCCTTGACTATGTGAATCAGGAGCGTCTTTTGTTTAAGAAGAGCCCATAAAGGTGAAAGTATGACTTTTGTTCTTATAAATCATCCAATAGATGGCAGCACCAGAGGATCTACTCCCTTAATTTTGACATTGATCTCTAAGGGGAGCTGCATCACACAATAATAAATACAATATATGCTGTTTCCTATCTAACTATAATTTTAAAAAAATTAACAATAACAAATTTTAGCAAAACAAAATGTCTGATATGTAATATCAAATGATGAATTTATTATTAAACAAGTCAAAGTATATTAAAGAAATAATTATTTGTACCTTAAGTTGGTTTTTGTAGTTATAGTTAGTAAAAGACTTAATACAGTTTGCTAGTCATGAACATCTCGGTATACAATTACTAACTGCTAGTCTTACTCTGGATAGTGATGGTCTATGGATAATGGTGAAACAAAAATGTTTCCCGACAGATAGATAGTGCCAAAGAACGATGTTAAACAAAATGGAACTTTTTTTTTTTAAATTAGGAAATTGTCTATTAGAGTCCAAAAATTACTGCTTTTAAAATTGTTATTTTGAAAAACTTTATTTTCCTCAAGAGTTTACAAGAATATGTAATTTATGTTTTAAATTATTTATTCCACATTTGAATGTAATAATTGATTTTAGTCTATTAAATTTTTTAAAATATTACAAAATAAAGTCTGAAAAGTGATGTTAATACAAATTTTTTACACTTGTGTGTATTCTCTTAAAAACCATTCTTATAAAAAATTTAAAGTTTAGAATTATCAAACATCCCCAGATTCATCTAATTTCAAGAAAAGCAATTTTATTTCGTAATTTCTTCTGTCAGATGATGATGAGCCAGAAATTTCTATATGGCATGTGTCAGTGATACCTGAAACCTGTACATCTTTAACTGTGGAAATGATTTCCTTTTTATGTTTTTCAAACAATATTTCTTATTTTTTGCAAACGTGACTCACCCGAAAAGATACAACTGTTGCAGGCTTAGATTTAATATTGAGATAAATAGGATTGTTGTCTGCTGAAGTGCCTTTTAAATTCCTTCAACTTTTGTTTATGTAATTCCTTTTTTAGTGAAAAAATCTATAAAAATGGGCATACATGCTTTCAAAATGCTTTTAAATGTTTTCAATTGTTTGAAGTGCCACACTTACTATAGCAAACACATTTTGTATTCATCATTGTTATGAAAAATTGCTCGTTCCCCTTCTGTACATGTATTAAAACAGCATATTTTTCTCTGTCTAATACTTGTGGGTATATGTTTTTATTTTTATATTGTTCCCTTCTTTCAAAATGTGACAGATTACAATTTTTTCTTAAAAAAAAAAATTAGCAAAACAAAATTGTCAATATGAATGTTTCAACAATTATGAGCAATGGTTGGAATGCCACTTCCAGTGGTATTACGGGTCGTAACATCAAGATGAGACCTATAGAAGTGTATAAAGAGTTGATCAATGGTGTTTATTATGTTCTTTCATCAGATGTGGATGAAAAACTCATTTCTTAGCATTTTTCTTCTACAGCAGCATTGAGCATGTTAAACGTTATCAGATGCTTCCAATGAAAATAATGTAGTGACTATACATTCATCGAATTGTTTGCTTAGACTTGAGCTAGTGATTCTGTACCCTGGGGATATGCGTACCACACTTTTTGAAAACACTGGCTCAATTAAACAGTCGCATCCACTGAAATTTCCACTTGAGATGACGTCGAGGTTCTATAACTGTTTTTGTAAACCTTTCTTAAGTCTTAGTAAAGGCGGTCACCACAAAATACCTTGGGATCCACCTGTGGATTCCAAGATATTTTGTGTCCACCCCTAGTATGAAGGATTCATCATAGTAGAATTATATTATTATCTTAGAGCAGTATATATTTTATTGCTGTATCATCTTTTGATTCCATGTATACTTTTTAGTTTGCTACAGCAGAATTTTAAGCTTGTTAGCATTCTAATTATTCTATATATTGTATTCTAATTATGTTCTTAAATTTCTTATCGATTTAAGAGCAGAATTGAAATGTGTAAAACATTTTAGAGGGCCACTCTTAGTATGTGTGAATCATGTCTAAAAATGGTTAAAACATCCTTATGTAAGTTAACATGCAATTGATATGTAGTTAAAAGTAAAAATTTTAATTTTAAGGTAATGTTTAAAATTAGATAATTTTTTAATAATTAGGTAAATTTTATAATATAATATGGTGTATAATTTTCTTATTTTGTAATGACATTTACTAGTGCTGTTATTGACATTGTTTTCAGAATTATTATCTTTGTAACTACCATTTGTATTAATATTTAAAGTAAATCAATGGAATGAAATCAATGAATGGAAATCAGTGAATGAAAGAAATTATAATAATGAATGATAAGCCAAGGCATTTGACCATTAAGTAAGGTTCTCAGAAAGATTTGGAAAAAAAAAATTATTTATGTGTTTCATTGAAAGTGATTATTGAACTAAAAAATTTTATAATGTTGCAACAGGGCAAAGTAGTGGTGGCAATTCTTACATTTTGAGAATATAGCAGAGTACTATTTAAGCAATAGAAAAAGAAACCTTTATTTAAGAAAGCTTATTTAAAATAACATTTTAATAATTGAAAGTTTTTGTTTAACTAAATTAATACAGTCATCTTGAGTGCCTTAAGATGTGTGACCAGTCACCCATATTTTAGCCTAAAGCAGAGTAAGTTTAACATAAGTATGTGACTTGTATATGTTCCAAACAAAACAGTTTTAGCCATTAACAGCATAGTGTGAAGGTCGGCATACCTTTCATCCATCTCATGTTAAATGAAATCGAATTCACAAAATGTTGGAAGTTTCAATTTTGGGGATTATAGTTTCTTGAAGATTCTGAATGCTCTTCGAAACAATTCCTCACAACTTGTCTGTCTCTCTCGAAATATCTCGAGCACTTCCTACAGTAGTAGCCTATATGGATTACCCGGCAAACTGCAGTGTCTACTGAAGTTTATACCCTAATTGGAGTGACATCGAAGAACACACAGCTTTAAATTTTTGTATAATTTCGGTTAGTGTTGAGTACTTTATTATATCTTGATTGACAGAGGAGTATTTAATGTACTTCTTGCAGGAGCATTTAAGGAAATTTTCTTCTCAAATGGCGTGTTTTCTATCTTGGTTGCTTTGACCATGATTCTGATCCCTTCGCTCCTTTTATATCATTCGTTATCGAGAAATAACATAGCGCCATTCTTATTCATGATCATTTTTTCACTATTACTACACAGAATTATTTCCCCCCCCCCATCCGTTTGGAACACAGAGACTGTTTTTTAATAGTCATTTTCGTATATTTTTAGCTTTTTTTGTAAGCACTATGAATTTCTTGGTTATAAGATTTTAAATATACATCCTGAATCATGTATATAGTTATAATTTCTCATGATTCACAATATCTAATTATTTCTTTGCTAAATAAATTTAATTTTGTTTCTTTGACACTTTGTTTGATATATGAAAATGGTAAAATTTTCCTTTTTTGAATTCTCAAATATATATATATATATATATGTATATGTATATATATATATCTTTTGATTTTTAAATTTTGATATTAGGTTGCTTTGAATTTTAAAATAAATATAATGTGAGTCAGTGATTATTGTACTGTTTTCACTGAAGTTTATATAATAACAAATATAAATGAATTGAATATTTCTTTATATAAGTATTAGAAAAAGTGTCGCAATATTCTTCACCACAATCTAAAGGAATCGCAATATTTTGTGATTCCCTTGCGAACACACTGTTCGAGAAATGTTATTAAAGTTTTTTTTTATGGTAAAACGCATTATCAATCTTAGAACTGTATACAGTTTCAGTGTGATTAGCATTTGTTTTTACTATGTGATTAGAAACACTCTATGTATAGTCAATTTTCAATGGCAATTTTAATGATCGATGGAGGACATTATACAAAAAAGAATGTTTTTGAATCTATTTAATAACAGCTTCCCATTTTTGTGGTTTTTATTTGCTCTGTTGGAATTGTCT
Source organism: Latrodectus elegans (assembly GCA_030067965.1). Lineage (NCBI taxonomy): Eukaryota > Metazoa > Arthropoda > Arachnida > Araneae > Theridiidae > Latrodectus > Latrodectus elegans. The sequence continues at coordinate 70,263,212 of CM057812.1, read as the reverse complement.
GGTCCTTTGGAATGTATTCAATATAAGTAAATATATAATTGATTTGAAAAGAGGACGATGATGATGCCGTGTCCATTAAGTACGTGCAAAAACCCTAAATGTCCCCAAAGCTGTCGAAGACAGCTCTGGCGTTCTCTACAGCTTTATCTGTAAAAAGAAGCTCCACAGGATCCTCTATGCTGATGTTAAAAAGCTTGGCCAGCATTGCTGGACAGCTGAAGATGTGTTGTGGAGACAGTTGAGCATTTTTAGGGCAGTGAGGACAAAACCTGGTGTAACTCCTTTGTCCGTCTGTAGACATTCAAGTGTTTTGTTCTAAATCTGGCTATTATAGTATAGTTGAAATGGTTCTGGCGCTGTTTAATTCTGGAATGGTAAAATTTTTCTAACTTTGGACAAATGGGTCTAGCATTTGGATGGCTAAGGAGAATTACGGGCCTCTTATTGTCTATCTCGTTTCCAGGGATATCAACCTGCGCCGTTATCCATTCTAAGGTGTAGGATCTTTGGATAGCAGTGATTTATTGGAAAGGATGCTTGCATATATTAAACGCTTATCAGGATGGTCTATGAAAATATTCAAGTGCAGAAGTAAAGTAAATTAATCTAATTTCACTGGATTGAATAATAAAGATCTTGTTCCTTATTTGTTATGTATGCCCTTAGCTAGGGAGCACCCTCCTTTGCGCATTCTGTAATCACGCCATTCACGGCAACCTTTTTTCTTGTAAGTCTAATGTACTCTTACCCAAAAACCGCGCTGCGAAACCAGGTAGCAAAATAAACGCATTATTTACATTTTTTTTATTTGTATTTAATTAACGCAACCTCCGAACATTTTGGTCCTTAGCGACCCCGAGGTGAACCAGATCCTATGGAATAAACAATTTTATATTATTGAATTAATAAAATTCAGATCGCTAGAATGACAGACGTCACACCGCTAAATCGAAAGCGCGGCGGCATCAAAAGCCAGTTGAGAAAATTAAATAATGTCCTCACAGAAAGGCAAGATGATATGGGCATTCGTGAGCTTCAGGCATAATTGGACATTTAACTCTCTATACAACAGAGAATTTGAAGCACTTAAAGATGAGTACTATAAAATTCCCAAGGAAGAAGAATTCCAAAAGATCGAGGACTCTCTTACCGAAGTTGACGATGAGATTCAAAAATTAGAGGTTAGCCTCAAAACCTCTATTAATAAATTAAAATTTATAAATATTGACTCTGTTCAAAACAAAAAATATTGAATGTATTATCAATGATCAACCTAAAAAAGCTTTTTAGCGAAAACCCTGAACTAACTGAAAATGAAAAATTACATCATTTACGTGGATCACTTAAGGGAGAAGCTAAAATCATAGAATATGTTGACGATAACCTTTCATCTCTCTTTAAAGCTTTAAAACAACGATATGAAAACAAAAACATAATTGTTAACTGTCATATCAAAAACATTTTAAAGCTTTATCCCTTAAAAAAAAGAATCGGGTAAAGATTTACGCAATATTGTATAGATACTATTTTGAAAAATATTAGATCATTAAAAATTTTAGGTTTCGCAAGATATAAATCATCTGATGCGTTGTTAGTAAACATTGTATTTGATAAATTAGATGGAGAATCTCGTAAACAATTTGAATCAACATTGAAAGATAACAATGTACCTGAATTCTTGGAATTCTTAGAAAGGAGATGTCAAATTTTAAATAATATTCAAACAAACATTGTATCTAAATTTAATGCCGACAAATCGAATTTTTTTTTTCTGTTAACCCTGACAAATCTAAATTGTGTATTGCTTGTAAAACAGGAACACACGCTCTGTATCACTGTTACATATTTAAAGAAATGAAATTATCAGAAAGATTAGATTTGATTAAAAAAAAAATAGGCTTTGTAAAAATTGCTTAAGTGAATATCATTCATTAGCAAGATGTAAATCTAAAAGTTCTTGTTTCGTTTGTAAAAGGAAATTAAATCATCACACACTCCTTCATAAATATTCCACACCGCTTATGACAAATAATTAGCAGTACAATAGACGCCTACGCAATATCAAGAGCGAAATCAGCAAATTAGCAGTTCAGAATCCATCGATATGCAAGTGCTCTAACGGAAAGAGCATTCTAATAAACACTGCAATAATACATGTCTTGGGGGGAGGGGGAATTCAAACCCTTGAGAGAAGTCCTTGACTGTGCTAGTGAGTCATGTTTCATTTCCTCCACCGCCGCAGATTTAGTGGGTTTGAGAAAAGAAAAAACAAATATTCCAATTGTCGGTTTGAATGATATATCTGTAAACATAAAGAAAAAGGTTTAAACTCTTTTTTGTCGAATGAAAATAAGGACCCTCTATGGGAAGTAGATTTATATTAATTGTTCCTAAGATTGCTAGTTTTACGCCTTCTAAAAGATTAAATATTTCAAACTTGAAAATTCCAAGTGAAGTTAAACTAGCTGATCCATCATTTTATATTCCTTAAAAAATAAAATATTCTTTTAGGTGCAGAATTGTTTTTTTCATTATTGAATGAAGATAAAATAATGATAGATGGCAATTTATTCTTCTTACAATCAAGTTGTTTTGGTTATCTTGTTTCAGGTGTTATTTCAGACAATCCGACTTAAAATACTCCAAAACAATATTTTTAACTAAAAACTTAAATATTCTTAATAAATCTCTCAAACGTTTTTGGGAAATTGAAAAAGTAGACACTAATGAAACTTGTAACAATAATTTAAAGTGTTGTAACGAGATCATTTCGCAAAAACCCACGATAGAAAACCAAATGGTAGATTCGTTGTGGAAATGCCATTCAAACCCGATTCTTCCGAAGATATGTTAGGACATTCTAAAGCAATCGCATCACAAAGACTGGACCAGTTATGGCTACGTTTAGAATACGATCTCACTAATAAGAGAACTCTTTATTCAGATTTTCTCAGTGAATATGAATTATTACAACCTATGGAAGAATGTTGTAACAGTGGCGTAGCAAGGAGGCTATCATGCACCGGGCGCAGCTTGCAGAGGGGCGCCAAAATCATATCAAAGATAAACAAAATTTTCCAGAAAATTTCAATCTTAATTTGAACACAATATCAATTTTATTCGGAGAAATATGATTTGCCTTTTATAATTCTTGTGTCATATCCAGAAGAAAAAAATGTCATGGACAAATTAGACTTGGAAGAGAGAAGAAGTTGCTCATGAAAAATGACGAGTAAGCAGTTAATGGAGCTTGCCATAAAAGAAACACTTATTAGATTTCTTAATTAATAATAACTTTGCATAGCTTAATTTCTTTTTAAAATTGTATACTTTTAACCATACTTTCGATTTTCGTTATACATAGTTCCCTTTATGAGTCCTAATTGTTATACAGGCTAAGTCAAGTTTTATGCTAGTGAAAGTGGTAACAATAATGTTCACAAAGCAAATAAATTTCTTGTACTCACACAAAATAAAAAAAAAAGTTCAATGAATATCCACTGACCCTTGACACCAGTGGATGTGATAATTATTCAAAAATTCAAAACGTCAAAATTATTTTCGAAATTTTAGGGTTCTCAAATATTATTTGACTTATTATTTAATTTCTGATAACAAATTAAGTTATTTTATATCACGAAGTAATATATTTCGTTAATATTTTTGATTTCCTTTTATAATACAAAATGGGGAAATTTAATCTTATTTTGACTGCAATAACATAGTGAAACCTTACTTGCAAAAAAGAAAATTGCATAAAACTGATATATTATTAATGAAAATTTGAAGAATTTGATTTAAGTTATCAAGAAGCGATATAGAATGATCAGTTTCAGTTTTTATTGAGACTCTGCGAAATTATTATCCATCGTCTAAAAATAAAAGTAAAAATACGTGTATTTTTATCTCAAACTTTATTGTAGCCTTTTAGTCTAGTGGCGCTTTATACTAGTGAGAAAATTCTTACTGAAAACGTGTTTCCTATTAGTTGTCCCATTTGGTCAAAACAATGTGCTTAGTAGCTGATTGAACTTCAACGAAAGGGGGAAATTTCCCTCAAAATACCTACGTTTTTCTATAAATATTTCTTTACGTTTAAGTTTAGCACCAGCACCGATTACAATTATACGAAACGGGATGTGCTTTCACAAATTGCTTTCACATATGATCCCCTTGGACTACTAGGACTAATCATTGCCAAAGCAAAAATATTCATGCAGCAACTGTGTTACTCAAATTGGACTGGAACGAAATTCTACCACCAGATGTGTCCAAACAATGGGAAAACATCTTAAAAAGTCTGCCAGATTTAGAATCCATTCATGTTCCCAGATGTTTTTTGCAAGTTATCCTAAAACTCATAATGTTACATGGATTTGCAGATGCGTCTTCCAAGGCATATGGTGCTGTGAATTACATACAAACTGTATCCTATTCCGATGAAACAACAAGCCAAATTTTGTGCAGTAAATCTCGGGTGGCCCCAACAAAATACATGACTATCCCAAGACTGGAACTTTGCTCCTGCCTGCTTCTCTCAAAACTCATACAGAAAGTCATTGCTGCAATAAGACTGCAAATAAACTCTGTCACACTATATTCGGACTCAACTATAGCCCTCGCATGGATAAACTCTCCTTCTTACTTACTCAAGACATTTGTTAGCAGCCGGGTGTCTCAAATTCAGCAACTCTCAAAAAACTTTCAGTAGCAGCACATTCCACCAGAGCACAATCCTACTGACTTACTTTCCAGAGGACTCGATGTTAAAGCTCTTGCAGCCAGCAAATTGGGGTTTAAAGGACCAGACATTTCAAAATTAAATTTACCTACATGTCAGACTGTGCAAATTTCTAGTGTCTCAAACGACAAACTTTTTATGAGGTGGTAGACTTGCGCATTCTAATTTAAAATTTAATCAAAAACATCCTATCATTCTGCCAGCTGGAAATAAATTAGTTAAACTTATATTTCAGTATTATGACAAACGAGATTTTCATATTGGCTCTCTAGCTCTTCTAAATGCTATTCGTTTAAAGTATTGACCCATTGGTGGCAGAAGTGCGTCACGCAAAGTATTTCACCAATGTGTAGAATGCTTCAGATACAAGCCAGTTGTCGCAAATCAGATTATGGGAGACCTTTTTTCTGAAAGAATTACCCCTAGTTCAGCATTTTTAAACATAGGCATCGACTTATGTGGTCCCTTTGAAGTAAAATATAAGGACAGAGAAAGGGTACTCTACAAATGTTATATGTCGCTTTATTTATATGTATGGCAACCAAGACTGTACATATAGAATTTGTTTCCGACTTAACTTCTGAAGCTCTAATCGCTACAGTGAAAAGGTTTTTTGCACGTCGTGGAAAAAGCTCCATTATTTTTAGCGATAATGCGACTAATTTTACAGGCGCTTCCGCAGAAATTAAACGTTTATACAAATTAATGCTAGTAGAAGACGTTTCGAATATGCTTTCCTCCGAAGGTATCAGCTGGAAATTTTTGCCCCCAAGGTGTCTCAACTTGGAAGACGGGAGTGAGTTAAATCTTTTAAATATCGTTTTAAAAGAGTGGCAGGCTCCGCAAGACTAACTCTAGACGAGTTTCTAACAGTAATCACGCAAATTGAAGGAATCCTTAATTCACGACCCTTAGTTCCTTTATCCATCGATACTGACGAATTCTCAGTTTCAACTCCAGGTCACTTCCTAATAGGAAAACCTATAAATTCTATTCCAGAACCTAACTTTATTGACAAGGGATACAATCTACTTATTAAATGGCAAAGGACTCAAAAATTAGTACAAACTATTTGGAAACACTGGCAAAACTGTTATTTGCGTCATTTACAACAGCGCTCAAAGTGGTTGCTTAAAAAAAAATTAAGTCCTGGCATGTCAGTGTTAATAAAGGAATTCAGCTTCTAATTTACCAGTGGCCTTTAGGTCGAATTATCAAAGTAATTTCCGGGCCAGACGGCAATGTCAGAGTAGCAGATATACGCACGGCGTAGTCAATTATTAGAAGACCTATATCTATAATTTGCATTTTGCCTATTGTGGATAATTTTCAGTCAAATTGAAATTCTCAATCTTATTTGTTGAATCTATATGTTCATTGTATTCATTATTACTGTTAATTATTGTTTTACTTTTGTGTTTATATGTGAATGAGTGATGTAACTTTATATTTTCTTTGAAACATATGCATATTTCAACGTCGGGTGGGATGTTCCGTATTTGTTATGTATACCCTTAGCTACGGAGCACCCTCCTCGGCGCATTCTGTAATCACGCCACTTACAGCAACCTTTTTTCTTGTAAGTCTAATATTGTACTCTTACGCAAAAACTAGGCAGCAAAATAAACGCATTATTTACAATTATTTTGTATTTAATTAACGCAATCTCCACACAGAGATCCATATGCCAATGAAGCCTTTTAACATGGGAAGTCGAATTCTCCATTATGACTATCAGCCATCAGTTCCTTATAACTAGAGATGAAATTGGTCATGCCAGGTAATACTTTTATTTTAAACCATACCATGCTCGATTTCGTTTAGATAAGCAAACGCATATTATTCAGTATCTTAAGATTCGACAATGACCGCAATTCGATACGAAATAAATTAGAACTAACAATCTTTTTTAATCATGACTTTGAGCTATATAATTTTCATATATTTTGCTTGTGGCATGGGCTTGAAATGGTGTAAATGTAAACTCGCCTTTAAAATGTGCATCCTTATCAACATGACACGTTTATTATTACTTGCATTTTTATTTTATATATATATATATATATATATATATATATATATATATATATATATATATATATATATATATATATATATATATATATATATATATATATATATATATATATATATATATATATATATATATATATATATATATATATATACAGTTAATATTATATTTTATAAAATTAATAATCAAAATACCAAATGGAGAATAATGCATTGAAAATACTAAATGGAAAACAATACATTGAAAATACTTAGAAAAATTTAAAAGAAAAATATCAAAGAAAGATATAAAATGGAACGAAGTACTAACATGATACTTCGTTCCATTTTATATCTTTCTTTGATATTTTTCGTTCCATTTTATATCTTTCTTTGATATTTTTCGTTCCATTTTATATCTTTCTTTGATATTTTTCGTTCCATTTTATATCTTTCTTTGATATTTTTCTTTTAAATTTTTCCAAGTATTTTCAATGTATTGTTTTCCATTTAGTATTTTCAATGCATTATTCTCCATTTGGTATTTTAGTTATTTATTTTATAAAATATAATATTAGCTATATTTTAGTAATTCTATTTTAGCTGCTTTTGCGCTGAATGTATTGCTAAGCATAAGTGTTTTTATATATTATTGTACTTTTCAGTTCTATATCTAATCTTGCATTATATATATATATATATATATATATAAACACAAATCTAACCGATTTTTTTGAATAAGCTTATTTTTTGAAAGAATTCTATTAAATTTTATTCTTTTACGATATTATTATATTATTCCTTCAAGCTTTAACAGTTAGAATTTGTTTGTTGGACGCATCTTGAAGAACTGCAGCAGAATTGGTTGCGAAAATTACACTCGCGTTCTGCTGGCGTGGAACATTTTATGCCGCAAACGACTCACAGGAGGCACTTTAAAAATGTAATGAAAGAAATAGAAAGATAGATTTTCCTTCCAATCGGAGCAGGATTTCGAAGTGAAATCTTTTCAATCCTCTTCACTGCGTCTAAACCAGAAAATGGGGAGGGGAAAAAAATCTGTAAGAAGAGAACCAGATTTTTTAACTTATTTTTAGAAATCGTTCTATGGCTGCAATTTAGAAAGCTATTTGGTCCAAATAACTGAGCTATAAAAACGTCAGTTGTATGCTTATTATGTGCTTCTAAAGTAATGTTATAGCTTCTTGAAGCGCTATGCAATATATTTTGAGAAGCAAATATTTAGAATCGATTATTTATCGAGAAACTCTTGTTTATTTGTTTGTAAGAAACCTTTTATCTTCACTGTTGGCTTGAATTTATTCCGTTTTCAAAGAAATAAAGGAAATTTTTGCTGCATTTTTATGCGGTATTTAAAAGACAATTGAACTTAGAAAGAATATTTTTGTGGATTTGTTTTCCAAAACGTAGGTTATTTTGTTGCATTATGTTATATATTGCTGAACGTTATCGCCAAATATAAATATTTATTTGGTAAATTACTGCTTTCCTGTTCAAAGCGTCAATCGATATCAGTGTAGAAGCTTTAGCATATTTGTAAATACAGTATATATATATATATATATATATATATATATATATATATATATATATATATATATATATATATATATATATATATATATATATATATATATATATATATATTGTACCGAGCTTCGGGGTTCGTGTGGATTGAGAGTTGAAGAAAGCAACCACTCAATAAACAAAAGATTTTATTCGTAAAAAAAAAAAAAAAAATCCACCAGATATACCAGCTGTAACAATCACTATTATACAGCTCCAATTCGTCAGATACAATAAGTAACAACTTTCAATCACACGTCTCAAATACCTCAGGCAGAGAACAGCTTTCAATCACACGTCTCAAATACTTCAGGCAGAGAACAGCTTCTTTAAATTAGCAGTCACGACTAATCGTCTTCTCTCATTAACTGTCTTCACAAAACTTACTATGTCGGGCAGCGGTATTTATACCCGACTTGGCGGGGAAATCTACTAATTTCGCCAAGGTTCTGGAAGTTTCTAGGCTATCTCGCTAAATATTGGTGCTAGAGCTTAGGTGATGGATGTTTCTAGAAGTATCTATTTCTCGCCAAGTCGCCAAGTTTTCTCGCCAAAACATCGCCAAGTCACCAAATCATTAGAAAACTCGCTTTTAACGTATAACACGTCTAAATACCGCAATTTTCGCCCAAAATGTGAGTATTGCCGATCTGTCTGAGATATTTTAAGACATATACAATAATTATTTATAAATTTGTAACATTATATATATATATATATATATATATATATATATATATATATATATATATATATATATATATATATATATAAATATATAACATTATATATATATATATATATATATACATACAAGGTGGTTATAATTAAACTTCCCCTATAAACAGCATCCCACAGAGCAAACGGATGAACGAAATGCAACGAAATTTTGTATATGGGCTTTACACGAGATGCGCTTACGGAATTTCGAAAAAAATTTCTTTCGGAAAAACATGAAATGTGACACAATAAACGACCAAAACGGAATACAGAAACATTTAACATTTATTAATATGTCTGATCATTCTGTCATCGAACCACATTTAGTAAAGGTAAGGAAAAAAGAACAGTACGCTGTTTGAGAAGCAAAAAAACAGTTCAGTTTGCCGAAACAAGAACATATTAGGACGAAATTTTACAAGCGGAGCAGTTGTTAATCGTGTCCAGGACGATGTAGGGAAAGTTGCTCCACGTGACCACCCTCATTCACCTGCAAAATTTCAAGTCGATGCACAGTGTGTTCAACAGCAGATCGTAACTGATCAGTTGTGAGGCTTCGCACATGAAGCGTTATGGAGTTCTTTAAGTCATTCAACGTCGTAACACCTCCATGATACACCAGACATTTTAAATAACCCCGTAACCAGATATCGCACGGAGTTAGATCCGGCGAACGTGGTGGCCATGGATAACGAAAGGAGAGGCTAATAACACGCTCCTCTGTGAAGTGTTGGTGCAATAGCACCTTCACGGACTCATGGATATGTGGGGGTGCACCATCCTGCATGAAAATGCTCGATGTAAGGACTCACCTTTGCTGTAGTTGCGGGGCAACAAACGTCTGTAGCATGACATGGTACCGACGGCCCGTAACGGAACATGTGACAGGCCCACGTTCAGTGATTTCCTCAAAGAAGAATGGCCCAAGGATGAAAGTCGCCGGGAATCTACACCAGACAGTCACCTTTGGAGAATGCAGGGGACTTTCAGTGTGCATCCGAGGATGTTCCTTAGCCCAAATGTGGCAATTCTGTGTGTTGACGGTCTTGTTGAGGTAGAAATGAGCCTCGTCGTTCCACAGAATATTCCAAGGCCATGGCAGATCAACAGTCATCCTGTTGAGGAAATTGACTGCAAATGTCGTTGTGCTTTGTCCCTATCAAGCAGCTCTTGGGTAGGGCGGATCTTGTATGGGAAGTAGTGCATTATGTTTCTGAGCACTTTTCGGACGGTGCTGTAAGCATAGCCAGTCTGTCGAGAAACTGCACATGCGCTACTGCCCCCAAACTCTGATGTCTGTAACTGTGCGTCAGCAGCTGTCTTTACGGCATCAACAAGTACCGGTGTGACACGTTTGCGGCCTCTTCCAGGTTGAACTCCTAATTTCCCCGTCTCTTCAAATCTCTTAATCATGGCCCGGATACCTTTAGTTGACATTGGTCCACGCCGTAGGTTCTTTCTACGACGAAATTCACGAACTGCAGCAGAAGCATTCCCCTTGTTTCCGTAAACCAGCTTCACCAATAAGCACGTTCAACTAAAGAGACACCGCCATAAATACAGCCGGAAACATCGACTTAAACATGCCGTCTGCAAACGTTTTATACCCAAACATGTTTTGCATAAAGCTTCCTCTTCTTCCCAAGCATGCAAATCTCGGCATTTTTCTCCTACAACTGACGGATTTTCCCGGTCCGGTTTTGCATTTTATTACTCATAATTCTTGGTCTGGTTTATTAATATTGTTTCTGCATTCCGTTTTGGCCTTTTACTGAGTTAAATGTCATGTTTTTCAGAAAAAAACGCCCTCTGGTGGACATTTTGGAACTAAAAATGTTTTCAAAATTCCGTGAGCGCATCTCGTGTAAAGCTCATATACAAAATTTCGTTGCATTCCGTTCATCCGTTTGCTCTGTGGGATGCTGTTTATAGGGGAAGTTTAATTATAACCACCTTGTATATACATACATACATACATACATATATATATATATATATATATATATATATATATATATATATATATATATATATATATATATATATATATATATATATATATATATATATATATATATATATATATATATATATATATATATATATATATATATATATATATATATATATTCTTTCATTTTAATAGCGTAATCTGTAAAATGTGTCCATAAAATAAGTTGCATAGCTATCTGCCTTGTATTTCGTCTCAATAAATTATTGCTTACACTTTTGAATCTGCACCAGCTTTTCCTTAAATTCGAAGACTCAGAACTTCTCTCATTTTCATAGCAACAAGGAGATTCTTAATGATGTTTTCATCTTCATTCTCCACTTTTAACTAAGGTATTTTTACCGATTTCTACAAAAGGGCAAATTGCTTGGCGTATTAACTTCAAAAGTCGTTGTAGTAACTTCTTGGGAATTATCTTCTACGGTTATCTATTCTACATAATATTTCCAAATGGCACCAATATTAGTTATCGAATTCCAGTACATGCACATTTTCCTTTCTTTAACAAACCCCACCTTAAGAAAAACAGTTCTTTATTATTTTCTTGGATATTTGATCTCAAGAAAATGTATATAGTTTAAATATTTCTATGAGTCTTATATTTTTGTTTAATTATTTGTTTTAGTATGATTATCGGTCTACTTTTGGCAATTATTGTCTAAACCAAACTTTGTGAAATTAGCAGTTTTTAGAGCTAAAAAATAAGTTTGTATAACGTGAAATAGTCGTGTAACATTTGGCGATATTTTTGGCGACTTGGCGATATATTTGATTACAAAATATAAGTCAACATTTTCGAAGTTTCGATTCAATAGAACAAATATGAGAAGAGCTAACACAGGCTTGCCATAGGAATGTTCCAGAAACTTCCAGCGCCTATACCAAAGAGGTGTAAATAGTATACATATCGGCCTCAGTTAAGCAGTTAAAAGGGAAGCAAAGTTTGCTATGTTTATCTCTGTATTAAAAAAACTATATAGGACATTTAGAGAGTAAGTTACAATTGTCCCACCAGAGTGTCATTACGAAAGAAGAGCGAAACTTCCACAGACAATATTTGAGTTCCATGGCTTACAACTGTAGCAATTTCATTCGGATTGCTTAAACCGTTGCAGCGTAGTACGAGATAAACATGGCTCGTTAGCTAGAAATTTACTCCAAAGTTGAAGTCAGCGAAACAGTACGCTTTTTGTGGGCAAAAAGCTTAAGGAGTCATCGTGTAATATCAATAGTGTATGAACCTCGTGCAATGTCACGTCCTGCCATTGTGAAATGGTGCCAGCAGTTCGAAGACTGTTGCACAGACTTATGTGATGCGAAAAGGCAAAGAAGACCAACAACGGTGAACACATTGGAGATGGTGAAGCTGTAGAAAACATTATTCTCACCAGTCGTAGAGTGGACGTCGCACACATAGCGCAGCAGTTGAAAATATCTGTTGACAGTGCTCATTCTATCATCCGTTACCAGTTGGATTATGTTCATGATAGAACACATTTGTTCGTAATAGATTCTTTATTCCTTGAGTTCCGAATATAAAGAAGCAAAATTTGCAGTTTTCCTAGAATCCCTTCACGTTCGAAGGCAATCATTTCTTAAGCCGTATCATTACGGGTGATGAGACACGGGTGCATCATTTTACTCAAGAAGCAGGTGTCGATGGAATGAAGGCACACATCATAGCCAATCAGAAAAGAATCCAAAGTTCTCCCATCAACGGGTAAAGTCATTACTACTGTTTTTTTGATTATGAAGGAGTTATTTAAGCCGAATTTATGCCGAAGGGCCCAACCATTAATGTTGAATCCTAGTGCGACAACAATTTCTCACGACAACCTCACAAGACTCGCGCAATACAGGATTGTCTTCACAGTTTTAGATGGGAGGTCTAGAAGCATTGCCCGTACAGTCTCAACCTGGAGCCTTATGACTTTCATGTGTTCGGTAAATTCGAAGAACATTTAGGTGGATGACAATTTTGCAACAATGACCAAATTCAGGCAGCTGTTCTAAGTTGGATCAAGGACCATGGAGCGATTTTCTATCGTCAGGGCATCGAACAATTAATGCTACGTTTCAAAAAATATCTGCAGTTATTGGGGGATTATGCAAAGAAATAGTGTGTCCTATGTGTGTCATATTTTATTATTGTACGTCTCAGTAAGGAGTAGTTTTTGACTTACATTGTTCAAGTATAATTTACTTTTTGAACGCCCTTAAATTTGTAAGCCTGTGTAAAAGCATCTACTTTTAGTAGTGCTAACCATTATGACTGAGAGAACAGTGAATAAGATATTTGTTTTGAAGGAAACTAATCTACACCCCCTCATTTATTTATGGATAATCTCATCCACTTTGCCCTTCAAAAAATAGTAACAGATGGATGGACTTGGTGGAAGTTTCTTGATATTTAAAAACGTTTTCACTCGCGCCTGCTCCATTCCTTTCCTATTTTTCAAAACTATAACAAGAGTTTTTCCATAGTAATATTGCATCACATGAGTTTTTCTTTGATCATATGGTAAAGAGTGGAAAATAATTTTGAATGCGACATTTTTATTGTAGGTAGTGAGGTTATCAATGACCACAGAGGTATTTTGATGTAACTCTTTACTATGCATTCAAAGCTGAATAAAACAACTACCACCCAATATTTTTACTGTCGACATTTTAAGTGGCAGTTTTTTGGAATTTTAAATATTCTGTATTTTGTTTTAACCAATAGCGAAACGTTTCTTATTTCTATTCATACTTCAACTCAGAATAATTATGTCTTATTTTGAAACATTAGTACCCTTTAGTTCTCATTTTTGAGCAAATACATGCATTCTGGGAAATTAAGAAAATAAAGTCCAGTTCACAGAATTGTTGGTGGGGTCCTATTAAAAATCATCAATTATTTCTCAATAATATTGCCATCACAAATGTTGTAATGAAAGTGAATTGCAATCCCCAATGAAGTGATAAAATTGTGAAAATGGTAAAAGAAGCAATTTTTGCTTACGTATAAAATTTTAATAAAAGAGATAGAGAGTTAATATTTTGATATAAATTTTTTAAAAATTTATCTGCCAATTTTGTTACAATTGATTGCTATTTCGGTATATATTGTTTTAATTATCAAACTTTTTTACTTTTAAATGAATCATATCTGTGTTTTACAATTATAGTTACAACCTTCTACATATTATATTCTGTTAAATATTCCATTGACAGAAATCTAGTTTTATTATTTCTTAATTAGCTGACTTTAACTAATTTTATCCAATTAACGTTATTTATTTTCTCTCACCATTTCTTCATGTTTCATTGAATCATTGTTTAATCTCGATTCCATTTTTCTTCTTTACATTTGGTCCTTAGATCGAATAGTCCTTTGCTCCCCAATTATAGAATTCTTTTTCTTAATCAATTATCTTGATTTAAATTAGCGTTTGACTATGTCTCTAAATGTCACAGGACCACACAGTTTTTTTCGTTAGTATTATTAGTTTTTGTAGCTTTTAATTTAAGTCCATTCCTAATTTAAGAGCGATTATTGCTTCTTTTGTTACTTGCATTCGATTCTTGACGTCACATATAAGTGCTTTCGCGTCGTTAAGTAGAATTAATCCTAACTTTTGGTAACTTTTTACATTTATATAACCACGTAACTTAAAATTTAATGTTTCTCGTTTGTATATTTTTTAATATTACTTAGTTTATAGCTCTTAAACATTTTATTGTTAGGTATTAAACTAGATATCTTTTAGATTTTTCTGATGAAAGAGTTTAAATTACACATCGAAGTTTCCCTATCATTCAGCTTATTTTTTAGAATATACTCATTTTCAATATCCAAAAGTATAATTTTTTGGAATTGAAAATTTTTGTTGCATTTTTTTAATCCTTTCCAATCATAGTTTTCCTTTATTTTTATCTAATTTTATTGATTGTTTTTAATATAGCTTTTTATATTTGTTACATACTACATTTTCTGAATTCTTCACAGAACTAGCATTAGACCTTTAAGAATTTTTATTTAATCCTAGCTCTATTTTTTCTAAGTAATAAGTAATTGCTCCTCAAAGTCAACACAATTTTTTAGAAGTTATTATTTCTATTCTCCTTATAAAGTAATGGAATTTAAAAATAAATTATTAAAATTTTCTTTCATTAGATGACACATTGTGATTCTAATAAAAAGGAGCTAAATATATAGCAATTGAATGGTTTGTTTGTCGCTCAATGGTCTTTTTTTGCAACCAAGGGCTAATTAAATCGGGACCTACCATATAACATTTAAAATAAGTTTCTTAAATAAATATTCAATTTCATTAAAATTAAGCTTCAACTTTGAAAACGTATAAGATATACCAATAATATATGTTATTGTTGCCATACTCTGTACCAAACACCATACTTATCTGTAGCTGGATGAGAGTCTTCATAATTTAGAAGTAGGGATCAAATAGAAGACACCCTCATACTTGACTTGCCATATCCAGAAATATCATTTCAATTGTAGGACACTGCAACCTATTTAACGTGTCACAGCTGATTTAGTGAACATGGCGGATTTTAAGTTAAGCCGGGATTCAAACTTACTATCTTCCGGCAATGGGAGCGATGCCCAACCAGGCCACCGCAATCACCCAATACCTCTAGGTCATGTCCATTCAAAAATATAAATTATTCGATTATTCTCACAAAGTTAATAAAATTTGAGTCGGAAGGAATGGAATATATTTTATATCAAGAAGGTCGTTTCCATGACTGCCAACGTACGCGTATTTCAAGATATTAACTTAAGTTTTTGATGTTGCATCAGCATGTTTCCCTGTACCTAGCCTTGAGTTGGGCTGTATCAGTTACATAAGCAGCTGGGTGCAGTCTTCGTGATTTCGTATCATGGACCAAGCAGAAGACCTCCAATACTTGGCCTGCAACCCTCAGAAGCATCATATCACTTGAAGGACATTGCGATCATGCCCTGTTTTAACATGCCCTAGCTGCCATTAGCGAACACGACAGATCTTCGGATGGTCGGGATTTGAACTCACCACCTTCCGATAATGAGAACAACGTCCTAACCAACCACAGCACCGAGGCCTATTAACATAAGTATCAAATTTATGACAAGAACACAAATAGATTAGATATATGACAAGAACACAAATTTAGCTTTCATATACCACTCCGATGAAAAGATAGAGTGGCACAGATTTAGTAACATTTAACATCCTAATTACTCAAGGATGTCCTAATTACTTATATATATATATATATATATATATATATATATATATATATATATATATATATATATATATATATATATATATATATATATATATATATAATGTAACATATTAGTAAATTTAACTCATAAAATTCTAATAGAATGTGCTATTCAAACTCTTGACCTTTACCTTCACGTATACCCCGTCACCCTTTCATTTTTATTTCGATATATATTGATGGAACAAATAAGACAAACGAATCAAATAACAGAGCTAATCTACTGAATAAATGCGAATATTGTGCGATTTAAGGCAGCAGGAGTAAAAAACATTTAAGAGGTTGATATAGTCAGTTATATGTAGCATATGCAATTTTTAAGCAAACTAGCTATCATGATTTATGAATAGTAAAAAGTTTGATTATTTAAAACCAATTATATGTACGCAAATTTTCCTCACTAATCGCACAACTCCCATTGATTTTAAAATCATTTTTTATTACCAGTTAATGAAATATAAATCCTGGAATCCTTTCCCCTATAAATAAAGTAAATATAATATCTTTTCAAAAGTATTATTTTAATCTTGGATTATAAACAGAAGCAGTTGATGACATTATTCATAAATCAGTAATTAATCAGTTCTGTCACCATCAGCGTCAACAATATAGAATTTCCTCACACCTTCCATTGCCATTCCACTGCTTTCAATTGTAAGAATTATTGTAACCCAAATGGAAAATCCCATCAATCAAATCATCTGGCATCAAATTTTAATTGCTCATGTTGCAAAATAATTGTCATAAAATTAAAACCAAAGATCAGTACTGCCTGTTACATCCAAGTTATAAATCAATAGTAACAAACATCGAAAAACAGAAGCAAAATGGAAATAATCCTCCATTCAAACAGGACATTGTTAAATATATTAATTATCATTCCATTCAGTTTTCCTCAGTCAAATTACTCTTTCTAACTCAAGCAAACTAAGATAAAACTTTAACAAATAAATTGTTAATTTAACATTGTATCCAATACAATTTAGGCATTTTTTATGCTCAAGATCTTGCCTAAGCAAAAAATATGGTTTTGATATAATTCTTAAGGAAAAAAAAAAGGAAATTCATTTTCCCTATGAATCGCATACCATATAAAACATTTCATCATAATACAAATTGAAATCCTGTGGTCCTCATAATCACTAATAATAAGAATTAGAGATTTCTTTGTTTTTTATTCCGATTCTCTTGTATTTTCTATGCTATAAACTGCTATCTTCAGCATTTTATTAAGGATATATGAAAGTAACTTAATGAGGAAAAAACTAGTTATAACTATAGTACCATTAAATCATAGAACTTAACAATTACATCCAACAACTTCATCTGAATTATCTCAAACGTGGAAAAAAACTCCGAATTTGAAAAAAGTAGAAATCACTCTAAAATGCAAGTCTGCTAAACAAAACCGTTTGCAGAAAAAAAGGGGAAAAATAAGTTCTCTGTTGTTACAGTTTTAACGGTCTCAAAATAAATAGTTCTCATTTTGTCATTAGTAAATGAATGTAGTAACCGTTAGAAAAAAATAAGTATCGTATTAATTTTTAAGTAAAAGAGTTAATGACTGCTTACTTTAAAGTTTTTTACTTAAAGTTTATAGGGGAATCTTTAAAATAAAAGAAGTTATGGCAACAAAATTATTTGCACCAATAATGAAAGCCCTTTTGCCATTCTACAGAAGATCTAAACCTCTCGTACCGTTTTAATCCATCAAATTTTCACAAGAGATAATAAGATGGAAAAGAGCACTTTCCTTTTTGAGTTTTTCTTTTTCAA
The DNA here is from genome assembly GCA_030067965.1 of Latrodectus elegans. Classification (NCBI taxonomy): domain Eukaryota; kingdom Metazoa; phylum Arthropoda; class Arachnida; order Araneae; family Theridiidae; genus Latrodectus; species Latrodectus elegans. The sequence continues at coordinate 70,245,084 of CM057812.1, read as the reverse complement.
GCTACCCCTCTAACATCATCGCATTAAAAACACAACAAATAATTTTTTCATCTAAAATCACAAAGTTACACAGAATCATTCAAATTTTTTGACTGGAATTAATTAGAATTAGCACTTTTAAATTGAATGACAAATTTTTCCAGGTTGCTTAACAATTCCGATAATCACAATTTATACTAATTAATAATTTAAATTTAGAAAAGTCCACTAAAATATAAAAGTCCAAAAATTGTCTCCGTAGATAATTACGAGTTTTTATTTCATTGTGAGAAAATTACTTGAGAAGTTGACATTTGATAGACTTAATCTGCATGTCAATAAAATCAAATATATCAGCCACATCAATTCAGGGATTCAGGATACAATTAAGAAAATTACTTCTTAATCTTATAAATGCCATCACTTATAACAAATGTCTACTTTAGTGAAGACTTGAATTTTGAAAATATCTTAGATATATTGGTTTGATTAATTACCCTTTTCCAAAACCACATCTCCAACATACTTTGTTCATTAAGTTATGCTCACTAAATTTTTTTATCAATCATGGGGGAAAAGAAAATATAAAAGTACGAAATAGTGCATGCTCAATTTAATAATTTAACTGTGTGAAAATTTAGCACACACCGCAAAAGACATGTTCAATTAATTTATCATTAAGATACTTAAAATAACTGTATCTTAATAATTATGGATTTTATGGTTTTATTATTGTGTTTTTAATACCTAAATTAATTGTTTTATATTTAATACTTAAAAATGTACAAATTTTGAATTGTTTTTTTTTTAAATCTGGATATTATCAACAGAAATACATATGTGCATGATCAATAAAATTATATTTTCATATATAAATATTTTTATGTTCATGAATATTTATCTGATTTTTTCTGTCTCTAAAAAATTCTTGCAGAATTTAAAATTCAACAATTTTTGCCTTTGGAAGTAAGCGTAATTTAAAAAGATTTTAATATCATGGCATGACGTTAGCTTCAGAGTGATGTAAGGCATTAAAATCTATCACTTATTATAGTTTCTCAGATATATGACCACATATTCCGATGCTGTTTGAAAGGAAAGCTGATAATCTACCTAATACCTATCCAAACAGACGTGAAAGCAGATACAAATATAAAAGTCTTGCTGCCCTTTTTTGTTTTCAAAATCTTCGAATCCTAAGAGTACTTCTTTACCATAAGACTATTGAGATTTCGTCTTATGCGCTAATTATAATATAAGAAGTAATTTCTCCGTAATCATCTTTGAAGTTCCAAAAATGTTAACATATTAAAAATTTTAGAAAAAGCTTGTTTAATTTTAATAAATTCTTTCATTAATTATGTAATTAGTTTGGGGTCAAGAATTAAAAATAAAAGTTTTAACTGTGTCCATAGATCTTTCAGTCTCTATGTTCGAATTTCAGTTTATATTTCTAGAAAATTCTGCTATCACCATAAGTTTTTATTATAAATCAGATTTAAAAAAAAAAAAAAAAAACATGGAAATTTGCAAAATTTATGCAAACATTGTATTTTTCATTATTTTTATTTTCAGATATTTTTATCTAGCAAATGATTTTCGAAAAAGTATTTGTGTGAATGGAATATAATAAAAAAATTTTTTTTGTTCGATTCCATTTCACACAAAATAAAATCGATTCACCCTTTTCAGAATCCATCTCTTAAGCCAGTAAAACATGAAACAGAATACTTTCATATGTTAGGAATGATTTGGAATATGTTTTCATACTCTTAGAAATCGGTTCGATGCTGGCAGTTTAAACAGTCGTTTACGGGGGTAAATGAGCTATAAAAATGTCAGCTGAGCTTATTTTTTTTTTTTTTTAAATGAGGTTGGAACACGAGTCAGTCAGTTCAAAGTAATATTTTAAAATACTTACGTATAAATTGGAATGTGAATAAAATAAATGTTGTTTTTCGAGTCTCCTTTTTTTAACGTTTGTTTGTGCCTGATAAGTTAGCCGAATTTCGATATGATAAAGTTTAGGTTGTAATATTTGCAAAGATATTCATTTATTTTAAATAAAGAAAAACTTATTTTCAAAATATACTCAATATGAGGGGAGGACTCAATACTTTTAAAATCAAATGGAAAATATATCAAGAATTATGCGCGTATATCAATAGTTTGTTTTATTAGACATGTGCATATAGTAAATAAAATACTTTTTGTATTTGAAATTTTATTTTTCCAAAATGTAGCTGTTTTAAACTACTTCTTGTAAATGCATTTCTCAGAATTGAATATGCAAACATTATCACTAGTTTTTTATCGATGCTTTTTCCTTAGGTATTAAAACGAGTTTAATTTCCCTTACAAATAATGGTTTGGTTTGTTTGTCCGCTCAACGGTCATTTTCTGTATATGAGGGAATATTAAATCGGAACTTACGGTTTAAAGTGGATTCCGAACCACTACAAACATCCATGCCCAAGGTGGGCTTCGAACCCACGAACTGTTGAATCGAAGGCAAGAACGATAACCATTCGGCTGCCAACTCGGCCCTTTCAAATACGTGGTTTTGTTTTGTCTTCCTGCCTTTAATGTTAAACATGAGTAATAATTTGATTATCGATAGCACTATGCATTCATATTCACTACAGGAACTGAGACTATGAAGTGATCCTGGATTAAAGGTTTGATCAGTAAACTTTTAATTACCAACTCGAAGTGGTGTAAAAAGAAGTTTTGTGATACTTTTGACAATAAAATAACTAAATATGAAAGATTTTCTCAGATATTAAAGAAAGTAATTACTAGAATGTGTGTGGATGCCTAATTAAATTTGAATTTTTCTTATTTTCTTCAAACGTACTTTAAAAAAATATAGTTTAAAAAGAAGCACCTATCTCATTTTCATTTTTGGAAACTTTTTATTCCAAATATAGCTTTGACAGATGAATTCGAAAATTATTTGCGGCTGTAACTGTAACTTCTATAATGTGTAACTGTAACTTCTTCATATAAATGTAACTTTTCTTTTCGAAATTAGCTTTCCGTATTTCGAATCTTCAGGAAATACTGTTCTTCTTTTATAGCGTAACAACCTAAACCTATTACAGGTCTTAGTTGCATCTTCAGCACGCTTTTCCAGCCCAATCTGTCCAGAGAGACACTTTGCCATTTCCTAACTTTCAATATCTTGAAGTCATTTTTAGTGTCCACGAGGCATCTTGTTGGTGGTTTTCCTCGGGCACGGGATCCTTTGGGGTTCTTAAATGTCTTACAGGTCTTAGATGCCACTTCAGCACGCTTTTCCAGCCCAATCTGTCCAGAGTGTCAGTTTGCCAATTCTTAATTTTTAGTATCTTGAGGTCATTTTCAGTGTCAACGAGATATCTTTTTGGTGGTCTTCCTCGGGCGCGGGATCCTTCAGGGCTCTTAAATGTTGATATTCTAGTGGGGTTGTTTCCTCGGCTTCTCCAGAAATGGCCAAGCCAGAAAGACTATTACTGTTTTAAAATAGAAAATTATTTATTAAGAGCAAAATTGATTGAATTCAACACAAATTTCAAATGAATTTAAAATATAAAAAAAGGATCATAAGACATTGCGAGTCATACATAGTATAAAACAATACAATAAATCAATGTCAACGCTGATGCAACAGATTGAATAACTTAACGTTGTTGAGCCGTTAAGGTTACTGAATGTCCACTGCATCTCCATGTTCTTTTCATAGAGTGTGGGTCCTATTCCAGAGTTTCAAAGCAGGAAAAGCAAGAAAACTACAAAAGATATTCATACAGGAAACTCAAAAGCGATACTAAACCTCTATTGGTCAATTGTGATTGCGATGGAATCCACACAGACGAATTTAAGCTGACCACTGATGGTGAATTGAATCTTTATCAAGGAGTCTTAAGTTAAGATTTTCATGAGGTTGGCTTAATCTAAGATATTACTGAAGGCTCATTTATCACAATTTGTACTAATCATAAAGAAAAATAAGGAAATTGTGGGAGTAGTTTCCCCACTTCTAGATTTTCTGCCCATGGGGCTGATTTTTTTTGTTAAAATAACTTTCTTTACACCAGTAAAATCCATATAAAAAGTTTTAGAAACGTGTTTTAAAAAAGTTTTCTAACTCAGAGGATGCGATGCGAACAATAAATTAGATACAGGAGTGAACATAGCGCACTTGTCACATACACACACAGGCCGCGGTTGCCTGGTTGGTTAGAGAGTCGATCTCTTTATCGGAAGATAGTAAGTTCGAATCGCGGCCGACCAAAGATCCGTCATGTTCACAAAAGGAAGCTGAGGCACGTTAAAACTGGGTGTGGTCACAATGTCTTCCAAATGAAATGATACCTTTGGGGTGGCAGGCTAAGTATTGGGGGTCTTCTGCTTGGTCTCTGCTTCAAAATCACGAAGACTCCACCCGGCTGTTTCTATCTAACTGGTAGAGCCCAGCTCAGGGAAGCATGATGATGCAACAACCCACTCACCCACACTGACTGGTCAGCTGGACTGACATTCAGACTGGTCTAAGCTGGAAAGCGAGGACTATGTGACAACTCCGAGGACCCAAATTATCTATTAAATTTGCAGAAATATTCTTAAGAAATTTATTATTATGGTTTAAAATAGGATTTTTACAATCGTGAGATATAAATTATTTAAAATTTTTGATTTTTTAAGGTATGTGTTTTCCCATGGTAATCGAGGATCTGAAATAAACACACACACACTCACATAACTATTAACAATAATTATTTTGCTATATTTGACCAATAAGTGTTTATTTTTCTTAAAATAAATTTCCTTTTATGTAAGATTTCGGTGTGCACTCATCCATGTTTTGATAAAATAGAAATTTAAAATATATCTTTTGGGTGAATTTATGGATTGTAAATGTTTTAAAAATGATAGATTTAATCTAATATACTAATCTAAAAATGTATCATTTTATTGATTAAAATTTGTATTTTAGTATGAATAAAGATTCGATGTAAATTTCTATTTAGAAATAAAGAAAAGAAATGTCCAGGGAATAATATTCTTATTAATTAATACAGTCAAAATTAAATATAAATAACATTTTCTTACTCTAGTAGGGGATAATAAAATGAATCGTAAAAATCAGAATCTGTCCCAAGTCGCTGAAAGTATGACAGACTAATGTTTCCATTGTTTTCTATAAATGCAATCTTTATTTTACAATTTTGATTTCTTCTATTGAAGTAGGGATAGGAGAATACCAGCTTGAGTCCAGTCTTAGAGGAATTTAAAGATAGCAGAATAAGAAAGTTATTTAAAGGACTGGTTGTAACAGGATATTATAGAGGAATTGCGTAGTTCAAATCCAGAACACTATCTGCCCCATTGGCCTGTTTTGAAAGAAAATGCAACAACGAAAATTAAGCCTGCATTTGACTGCTCTGCTAGCGATAAAAATTCGTCTTCCATCAATGACTGCTTAGAAAAGGGTCCCAATTTATTGGAATAAATATCTCCTGTTATAAACAGATTTAGAATACAAAAATATGAAGTGCCTGCTGTTATCGAAAATGCGTTTATAAATTGGACTCGATGAGCATGATAGGCCATATTTAAAATTTTTGTGGCGGTAAGATGTGGAAAGAAAGAACAGTTAATAATTTTTCAGTATCGATGGTAGTTTTGGGAATATCTTCAATATCAATAATGCTTTCTTTTTAGGAGCTACTTCATTCAAATAATGCTCTTACTGAATACAAAGAAACTGCTCAAAAACTGTTATAGTCCTTTTATTTACAAAATCCTCTTTATAATGTGATTAATGAAAAATAATTAGTAAAATCTATTCAGAAATCTCAAGAAATTCAAGAAAAGTTTAACTTACTACTGTGGATCATGCTATTTTCAAATCTGACTTAACAGAAAATAAAACTGTTCCTATTTTGGGTTTAAAATGAGAAAATAAAAGCAAACGTTGTTTGTTGATTTGAGAGATTTTGATTCCATTTTAGAATATCTCAACAGTTACTAAAAGAATTATTTTATTAACTGCTCATAAAATGTTCGATCCCATTGGATACATTTGTCCCATAATTTTAATACTAAAACTGATATTACAGAAATGCTGAAAAATAAGATTATCTTGGTATAATAATTTGCTACCTTGGATGGTAAAAAAATTTGTAAAATGGAATTTGATTCACGCCCAACAGAACTCCAACAGCTCCATTGTTAATAGACCGTCTCAGAGAGGCCTATGTGTTTGAAATAATTTGAATTGATTTTACTAGATTACAATTCAGCAAAGAAATCTTGGATTGTATTTTATATTTGTGCTGTTTTTAGAGCAATTCATCCGAAATTGACCTCTTCACTATACACAGAGCAATTTTTGTAATCATTGAGATTTATATCACAACGATAAAGACCGACGAGTAAGTCTACTCATAAAAGACAGGCAAAACGTTGTTGGAAAGAACAATCTAATTGAAACTGTTGACTGGGATACGATAGAAAAATACAACTTTGTCAACAATATCGATTGAAAGTTCATTCCGCCTTCTGCACCATGGTGGGTTGGCTTCTAGGAACATTTGATTTGAAGTAATCAAGAGAATACGTCGGAAAGTTTTGGGACAAACGTCTCTCTACTTTGGAGAATTAAGCGCTGTTTGGGCCATCATTCAAATGGGTTAGAACCTCTTACTCCCAAAATGTTTTGCAGAAAGTCAAAGAAACTGGTACACCTGATTTAGACCTCTTAGATTGTAAGTCTTTAAATAAAAAGATATGTCTATCGCCAGAGACCGTGGCAGGATCTTCGAAAAGGTTTTCGTTAAAAATATTAGGACAATTCAGGCAGTTTAAAAAAAAAGGTGCGAAATTCACCACCCATTAAGATAGGAGATGTTATTTTAATATCCAGTGACAATATGAAAAGACTGAACTGGACCTTATGAAAAGTGATCGAAATATTTTACGTCACCAGATGGGAATATTAGACTTGAAATATGAAATTAAAATATAAAATTGAAGACTAAAAAATGGAGTAGCTCTAAGCAGTGTTCCAAGAAAATAAAGCTGTTGAAAAGTTTACCTGCCATGATACTTGTGGAGTAAACAGAGATCCTCTCTACACAAGATTGAACTTGATGAAAGAATCTCTCGATATGGCTCGATATGGTCTCTCGACAAATAAAATAACTTGGGATTTAAAATTGAACTTTTCTTAAGACCAAGAACTTTTTATCTTTGGACTTTATATAATATCTTAAGAACTTTCTTTCAGAAATTTAACTGAAGATTTAATATTATGAAAAAATTTTGTATGTTAATCTAATTTCATTGATAATTGAATTATTTTCTTATAATTTGCATTGTAATAATTTACTTTGAAATTTGATAATTTATATTGTGATATTGAGAGTTTTTAAATTTTTTAATTTGATTATTGTGTTTGAGAGTTTTCTGAGGTGTAAACTCAAATGTTGGAGGATGTTGGAAATCTTGGCGATCATCAAAAAATAATGTAACCCTCTTTGTGCCAATTGAGAAAGATGACGTCAGTTTGAAATCCCATGCTCCCACGCGAAAAAAGAAAATAGAATTCTACTGTGTTCTGATCCGTAAGGAATATATTGCGTGTGCACCGAAATTAAATCCTGTAAATAATTTCTTCTAATTATGTCCTCCTATAATATTTTTTTAATAATAAATAGATAAATATAGATATTGGAGAATTTTTATTTAATCATTTATGTAAATGTAGATGAAATACTCCTGAATCTGAATCCCGTGATGAATAAGGTAAGAGTAAATTTTCGCTTATATATTGATTACTTTTGGTAAATAGTGTTATTACAAAAACAACTATTATTTTTTACGGTTTTCTATTTGTAACTATTAATATTTCATGAACTAATGGTTTTTCGTTGTTCATAAGAAAATACGTTTATGTAAGGTTTAGGTATTACTTTCTGTATAAAACCTATTATAGAAGCGCAAAGTGATATTAAACTTATACAAATAAAAATCACAAAATCATAGGGTTCAAAATCAATAAATTAAATATACAGAGAAATAGTAATTTTTATAATTATATTCCCGATTTTCTGGTAAATATTAAAAATAACTATTTATCGAAAACACTCAAAACTCCTTATAAGGACTTAAAAAAATAATATAACTTTTATAAAATGCTATATTTTTGATGGGAAACAGTGATTCCGATTTTAATACAAAATTACACCTATAGTTAATAACTCTTAATTTTATTTCTTAAAAAATATCAAATAACTAAATAACGCTGGTAAATTTAAATTATATTTTAAGGAAATTATTTGTTAAAAGAAGCTTAAGTAAGTTAATTTTTCTGTGTTTTCTAAGGTAAATTTGTCAATTTGTATCTAGTTTTTTTTCCGCAATATTCAGGAATTTTTTATATTTTCTGTCTATTAATAAATATTTTGTGTAAATTATTTGAAAAAGAAATGTAAAATAATTTATTATAAAATTTAATAATGTATTTACCACCACCAACGAGTATATTTTATTAAAAATGCTGAAATATTAAGCTTATTCAAGTAGTAAAAATATTTTTTAGTGAAGAAATTAATTTTGGGGTACATTGTTACCTAAATATTTATTAATTTATAAAATAATATTTTGTAAAATTCGGTGGTTCGTGGATAACTTTTTAATTTTCTGCATAGAAATTTATGAGAAACAAAAAAGTTTACTATATCTAAAACTCTAACAAGATATTTAATAATTTAGAAATAAAGAAAAGCGAATTAATCGTACTTTGTTATGCAGATATTAAGAAGAAAATCGAAAATATTATAATAAATTTCAGTACTTTCTATTCTTTTCTTTAAAAAAAAATAAGACAGTTTATCAATATTTACAATCCTACATCTTGTGCAATGGAATTATCAATATATAAAAACCCACATCTTGTGTAATGAAAAACCCGAGTTTTGAATGAAGGGAAGGGAAATAATTCCTTCCCCTCTAGCAGAAACATCTACACTTTTTGCTGACACGTGGTTTGCAATTTTGTGTGCCCGGATGTCTGAATGCTGATACGAAATGATTTAGTAAAATAACCTAGTTTTTCAACTAAAGCTTTTCTTTTTGCGTTATAGTTTTCAATTGTTTAACTGAATAAGAAATGATAAAGCATTTAATTTTTGTCGAAATATATAAAAGTAAGTTTGAAAAATGCATCTTCTTTTTTAAGAATTATTTCAACATTTTCAAACCAGATTTTCGAATTTGATTTCTTTCATTAAGTGTATTTGTATCGAGTATCTAAATAAAATAAATTTTTCGCTGAAATTTCGTTCGAGGTTGAACTGAGAATGAAGCATTGTGAATCTTAAAGTGATCGTTAAAGTGAATCTTAATACTAGGAAGTTGGCATTTAGCTAAGTTATGCTTCATTTCCATATTTTAATAAAAGGCTCAAGTTAATATAAACCTTAATTATTAGTGATTAAAACTTATTGTATAGTTATTTATGTCATGATAAACACCGTTTCAGACTACTGTTCTTTTCAATGAAATATAATATTTTTTACACATTAAAAATCTCATTTGTGCGCTGTAAGTAGAAAAAAGTATGTACGGCACTGGATATCCAATTCTGGAGTCTCCGATACAAAAACTCGTGGATTCGATTCCAATCATGGTTAAGGATATTTGTAGATCTTCGGAGTTCGCTTTAAAGTGTAGGTTTTGATTAAATTATAATCATTGAGTGAAAAAAGTGCTTAGTCGCTAACATCTACATGATCTTGCAGTAAAATTAATTTTCTTGTTGGAAATTTTGAATTTTATTTAATGGGAAAATTGTCTTTCTATATATTTCATTTTACTACATATTTATTTAAGTGCAATATGCAATTCTATTTTAGAACTTTATCAAATTTTTAGTTTAAAATAAATGCTATTTTAGAATTATTGATTTTAGTGGTATAAATATTTTCATAAATTATGGAACGTTTGCTTAGCATCAAATTTAGTTTTTGCTAAAAAAAATATAAAATCACTTTTTCCGATCATTTTAAATATTAAATTGCATTTTTTTAAATATTACTTCTCATTCTGGCCAAAAATAATTTTAAATTCTTAGAATTGATTTTTTATATTTCTTTTCCTTTTTTTTGCATAAGTTTGAAATAGATTGATGCTGCTGTTTTTAATTTACTAAGCATTGTATTTTACATAGATCATAAAATTGCAACAATTAAGCTGAATGTAAACTCAAATTTTAAAAACACTTTTTAACAAAACAAGCGTAATTGTAATGTTATTCCATTAAATTGTGTTTTTAATTTTAATGGAAACAAATTATGAATATAATAGATATATAGTTCGAATTGCGCTAATTTATTCGCAGAAAAATAGGCTGATCAAATTTTAACCATTACAAATCTTATAAACGGAAGTTTTACATAAGATAAATTATATTAAAATTATTTTATATAGTATACTGTGTAGCGACTTTTGATCACTTTTTGGTATATCTTTTTGTAAAGTTTTTATTGGAATTTTTTAGAATATTTTAAATGTGGTTCTTTTATAACATTATTGGTTTTGCTTATTTTTAGTGGTAAATATATTCTATGCTTTTAATTAATATTAATGCTTAAGCCGTTATCAAAAAAATATAATTCATATTTTAATTTATTTTTTAACAAATTAAAATTAGTTTATGTTTGAAGTGCTTTGAATTTTTTTTCTATCACTTTTACCATCTTATACTTCAACAAGATATTTTTTTCTGGTTGAATGTTATGTAATCTTAACTTTCTACATGCAACTTTCTTACACAAAGAGTTATTTTAATAATAATTAAAAAATATATATTAGCGGATAGTCATTTAACAATAACTGGGATTTGAAACTTGTTCTCACTCTTAAGGAGGCTGTATAATTAATGGGCCATCTCAATCCAATTTAAAGGAGGCGTTTTGTTTTTGATTAATTTATTAATACTTGGCGTTAAAGGTCTTGGAATTTTTACTCTTGCTTATATCTGAAAAGTTACAAGATAACAGAAATTCTATGCCTCATAGCTGAGCAGTCAGCTGAAAGATATTAGTCTTTTTCAATACCTATCACAATTTTATTTCTTATATAATTTTTCAGAATCTGTCGTTCTTATTCCTGTGTTATAAGGAAAGTTAATTTTGAAAATTCATTTTGACTCACAACTTATCAAACTTATTTCTGAAGATCTTTGATTTGTTAGTCACTTAACCATCATTTTTGTGCATACGAGGGTTAATTAAACCAGGACGTAAAGTTTGAATTGGATTTCGAACCGATACAAGCATCCATGCCTAAAGTGAGATTCGAACCCTCTTGTGTTTAATGGAAGGCTAACCATTTGGTGCCACCTCGATAATTTTTTGAAAAAGGTGTATGCAGTTAATATTCAGGTATGTTGGGTTCTTTTGTGTTTTAGAGGTTTGCTTACAAAATCCCTTTATATTTAATATAGACAGTAGACATGGTGTGGATCGATTAAGAGCTTGAAATAGTATGAAGTTAAGATGAATAACGATAAATTTACAATAAATTAGTATTTGAATTTTTTATTAAATCTTATAGTACTGAAGATAAAAAAAAAATTTCAGTAGTTCCAGCCTTTAAAATCTGTTTATATTTCACCGATTATTTTATTGTGAATAATTTTGTATTACAGAAATATGTACAATATTGATTTTGCATTAAATTCAGTTTTAATAATTTTTAGTAATATTGAATTAATTTTCAGTTTTAACTATGCATTAAATTCAGTTAATTTGCCATGTTTATTAGGCCTGTGTATCTTGATAATTTATGGTATTTTAACATAGTGCAGTGGGAGGTTCAATCCCGAACACTGTTATTAAAAATTTGAACATTCGCTTTTCTGTTTTTCATAACGTTTTTTATTGATTATGAGCTGTATTCGCGAAGCACGAAGCCCGGAAAACTCCCTAGCACTCACCCAGACAGTTTACGTGCAGAGAATCGAAGTTCTCTCTTCCATTGTTAAACAATTATTTAGGTCTTTCCAATCCGAATAATGACATTTTTATTACTAAATACTGGCGAGCTCGAGTAACAATATTATTGTCGTAAGTGAATCACAACCAATGACTAAAAACTATTTTATAAATTAATAAATTTCAGTCATTCATAAAACAATTAAATTGTTAATATGTTAACACTCATTTCTTCCGTTGACATGTGTGTCATAAGATTATCGACAAAATTTGAACCAAATATACAGGGCGATCTTTTTTAAAGTGACAGTGTTTGGAGCGTGCTGTAGCGTGATCTAATAGCCGAAATGTCAACAAACGTGGTATTTAGACTAATCAAAACATGGGAAAAAGGATTTCGTAAAAAAAATATATATAGATATAGTTCTAAAATCGCCACAAGGGAAAATTGTGGCGCTGCAGTAGCTTACTATAACGAGAATTAGCAAAAAACACGGGTATCAAAGAAAAATGCAGATGTTGTGCATTGACAGTGCCAGTAATTGGGGCTATAAAAGCATAATGCTCCAACAAATATCAGCTGAAGTAATTGAGCTCCAGTGGCCATGCCTCTCACATTACCGGAACGTGCGTTTATGTTGGTGGTGTATCAAATTTATTTTAAAGGACAATATAACAGAGACAAAGCGGAATATTCCTCGTGATATGTTACGCATGGCTGTGGAGAACATTGTGCACAGAATGCACGGTGTTACTTCTGAGAATGGTGCTCACTTTAAATGTGGTCTATTTTTCTTTTTCACATTTTATGCATTGTAAAACACCATAAAATGCCTTAGCGACGATTTTTGGAACTAAAAATTTTTTCACAATCTTTTTTCCCCTGTCTTGATTAGTCTAAATACCAAGTTTGGTGCCATTTCGGGTATTAGATCGTGCTACGGAGCCCTCCAAATACTGTCACTTTAAAAAAGATCCCCCTGTATATAAAAAAAAAATTTGGTTAACGCTAAAGCTTTCTATTTAACAGTTTGTGAGTTCGAATCCCACCTTGGGGTTGAATGTTGTTCAAAATCCACTTTAATCTGTAGGTTAGTGTCTAACTAGTCGTGTGCAAAAACTGACCTTTGAGCTATAAACAAACATAACCTTAAACGAAAAATGGACGTAAGTCTACCAACAGTCTCCGTATCAGTGTTTCGCAATACTTTTCATTTATCTAGAAATATTTTTGTTTTTGAATGCGTTAGTGACTTTTTAACTAAAAACACTGCCTTCTGAATTTTTGTTAAACTATCTAGAATATCTGAAGATTATTTATAGATTGTTATTTATTATTATTATTTCTTTCTATTTCTCTCTTTCTCTCTCACAATATCTATTTTAATGACTATTTTAAGAAATCAACGAAAGGAAAGTGATACTTGAAATGTATTCCATATCATTTGTATCATTTTTCTGTTTTTAAGTTTCAAAGCTAAATTTATTTATCAACTCGTTTTTATATAGCTGTTAAAATTGTTGACTTTAACGACAATTTCAAACGAGATTTCAAATTTTGCTTTAGAATGTCAATATACTTGTACTCATCCATTTTACTGTCAATAAAAACAAGATTACTAACTCCAGTGGACGGCATACATCCCCATACCATAACTCCTCCTCCACCATGTTTCAACACTTCGTGGGTTCGTATCCCACCTTGGGCATGGATGTTTGTAGTGGTTCGGAATCCACTTTAAGCCGTAGGTCCCGGTTTAATTAGCCCTCGTGTGCAAAAAATTACCGTTGAGTAACAAACTAACAAACACAAAAACCTCCTCCACCATGTTTAACTGTTGGCACCAAGAGTTCTGTTTAGGAAATTCTTCCCTTCGTTTTCTCCACACCAAGATTCTACACCATCAGGACCAAATATATTAAATTTACTCACATCAGGAAATACAACTTTATTCCAGTAATCAGAATTTTTATTTTTATTTGATTTGGCGAAAGCCAGTCTTAGTTTTCTATTCTTTTCACTACGAAGACTTTGTCCTGGCTACTCTACCGTGATATTCAGCAGATCGAATTACTCTTCTAATAGTCTCAGGATTAACAATTACACCATATAATGCTTGTAAATCAGCAGCAATTTTAGGAGCACTCATACTTGATTTTTTTTAATAATTCGAACGACAATTCGCTTTATTCCATTCGATAGCTTTGATGGTCGGCCATGTCTTTTGTTCTGTATCATATGATTCTTTTTATGTCGTTTAATGATATTGAAAACTGCTGAATGACTCAAGTTAATTGTTTCAGCAGTTTCTCTAATAGATTTTCCTCTTTCAATATGCAAATTAATAACTAATTTTCGAATTTCATTTTGTTTAGCATTTATGGCTGCACACAGCTAAGAAACACAAAAATTCCAAAGCAATCTAAAGAGAAATACTGCAGACGATTTTATAAATTATTGCCAATTGTTTCTGAGTAAAAATAAAACATCAAAAATATTTTTATTGTTTATTTCAGGGGATTTTTGTTACTTATCTAATGAGACACACCCACAAAAAATTTGTACATGTATTTTTTATTCATTTTATTACAGTTTCCTTTTGTAAAGCACAAGTGCCCCACCACTTTTGTGAAACACTGTATAATAAGTTGGCGAATGTGTTGATTAAAAAAAATTCTGACGCAGAAGAAATTGAAATTTGCTTAACGTAAAGGCCGACTCATTATTGTTAACACATAATTATTTAGATGCTTTAACTGATGAAACAGAATTTAAAACTGAATTTAATATTGTCGAAGAATATAGAGAAAAGGCATTGAGAATAGAATTAAAGTATAAACGAGTATTAGAGAATATTAAGAGCAAACAAATAACGAAAGTAGTAATTTTAGTGATAATTTTTTTTATAATTATGACCAAAATTATACTGCTTTCGTTATTTTGTTATAATGATAACTATGGTGATTTTATTTCCCCATGATTTCCTGAACTGTACTATTTGAATTGCATAAATTTGGCGACGCATTAAAAGACTGGTTAATTTTCTGTAATCAATTTAAAAACACACACGAAAATATAAATTTAGCTGATTGTGATGAATTTCATTATTCAACTCAGTCGGCAAAAGTCAAGTCAGAAGTTGGAAACTTGGTGAATCTTTTCCTATAACTAATGAAAACTATCCATTGGCGATTGAAAGCTATGGGAGAAAAGAGCTACTAAAATTGATTTTTATTTACGAGAATTATTAAAACTTGTTTTAAATAACGCCACTAAAGCGAAGTACTTTGTATAATACTTTCTACTCAACTTCGGGCTCTCAGTAGTTTAGGTGTGACTAATCCATTCGGTGTAATGTTGTATCCGTTAGTCGAAAGTTCTTTATTGACCCATATATTGAGATCATTTAAAAGGCATATCCCCAATTTGTCTACTAGTCAGCGCGCCTGACTGCGGATAGGGAGGTCCTAGGTTCGAACCCTGGTTAGGGCATGGATGTACTTTTTCTGCCTATCTATCATGTCTTTGTCCTTTCCTTCTACGAATGCGTTGTGATTGGTAACCTAATCTATAAACTGGTACCCATGGCATGTGTGTACTGAGAATGTCGGACTCCACACCAAAATATGGTTCAGTTGGAAAAGTGGAGCAGCGCACCCCATAATGCCAGCTTAAATGGCACACGACAAAAAAACATGTGGAAAAAAAAACCTATTGAGTTCGAACAAAGTAGTGTATCAGCTCTTGATGTTATAGTTTCGTTTCTGAAGAGCGAAGTGCAATTAGAAGAAAAGATAAAATTAAATAGGTTTCGATTTTTATTTCTATGAACGCCAATCCTTGGCAGAATGCCACCGTTCGCCCCCCTCCCCCTCTGCCGCTGAATTATTTATTCAAGAATCTAACGAAATATGTTCGGTTTTTATAGATCTCGCTTTTGTAATTAGGTGTTTTTCATTTCATTGGAAGAAAAGATCGCAATAAATAAAAAAGGATTGTGCCGGGACTGTTTGGCTAAAGGTCATGTTGCTTCTAACTGTCGATCTCAAATGACGTGTCAACTGAGTGCGAAAAGACATTTAAAATTCCCGTGTCCAAATATGGGTTGCAATAAATCTGATTCACCCAAACAAGGAGTAAATATTAATGAGAAAGCAGTTGATTATTTACATTCTCGTGCAAAGAATGTTGTTTTATTACAAACTCTTGTTAATTTACATGGCATCAAGAAAGAGAATCTAGAGCTATTATTTATTACGATTATCGATTCAGGATCGCAAAAATCATATTTTGAGATCTACTGCTGAAGAGATGGGTTTTAATTTGTTAAGGAAAGAGTAATTTTACCATTCCTTATTTGGGAGAATGAAAAGAATGTATAAACATAACTGTTATAAAATTTTTATTAGAGTAGTCTTGATGGAAACTACACTTGTAAATTAGATGCTTTAGATCATGTCATTTTAAATGACATTTCTTGTTAAAAAATATCTCTTGGATGCCTGAATTAAAAACTCGAAGGATATTCTTAACTGGTATTAAAGAAAATGCAGGACTCACTGAAATATTTTTGGGTGCCCACGTTGCCGGTAAACTAATTATTAGTTGACGAGAAGAGTTAGAGACTGGATTAGAAATATTGAGTTGATGGCCGGTCCACCGTACAGACCTGACTTTGGATATCTTGCCTGTTTGTCCAGACATACTTTTGCTTATTTTTATTTCAGCGTATCGACAAAATTCACATTGTCAATGATTTCCGACATTCAAAGTAGCTATTGTTGCACCAGCATTGCTTCCTTCTACCTAGCCCTGAGTTGGGCTCTAACAGTTCGATAGAAGCAGCCGGGAGGAGTCTTGTGCGATTCTGAAGCAAGACCCGAGCAGAGGAACTCAAACACTCGGCATGCTACCTCGAATCGTATCATTTCACTTGGAAGTCATTGCGACCACACCCAGTTTTAATATGCCTTTAGAAAACACAACGGATTTTCGCTTAATATGAGATTCGAACTCATCTTATTCCGATAATGAGACCGCGGCCTTTTGAAGAAGCTGTTGTGCACTCCAAAGCCATAATTTGGAGGCATACAAAAAAAAAATGGCATGGAAAAAGTGCTTCAAAAATTTGTGTAAGTGTATGCAAAAGGGCATCACACAATCTTTAAAAAGAATAATTTGATAAATCAATAACACAGATTTCGATTGCAAATATTTGTTTTATTTTCATTATTAGGCAAGAAATATGAATAACAATAATCGCAGTGAATGTAAACAATTTTAGTATACATTATTTTGTCGATGCAATGAACTACTAATTTTCACATTTAGTATGGGGAACGTTTGGGGAGGGACGTCAACCTTAACGTATTTTTCTTACCTAATATTCAGATGCATATTATTCTTTTGAATTAATTGGTTCTTTCAGCTCTTGAACGTCTATTCACTTATGTAAATGGCTCTTCCGTAATGTGCATCTTAAGTATATTAACTTTATTAAGGCAATACATGCTGCCAAACTTGTCTAGTGGTCAGCGTGTCTGATTGCAGATAGGGAGATTCTGGGTTCGAATCTTGGTTTGGACATGGATGTACTTTCTCTGTCTATCCTGTCTTTGTTCTTTCCTTGTACGAATGGGTTGTGAATGCTTGCCTACCCTATAAACAGGTATCTATGGCATGTGTGTACTGAGGAAGTCGGACAGCACACCTAAATATGGTTCAGTTGGAAATTGGATCAGCGCCCCCCATAATGCCTGCCTAGCTGGTATGGACACGACAACAAGGTCATATATAGAAGTGCTGTTATCTTGTGCTTATTGTGACTGTTTTGACATAAATTTCCAGGTTCTATGCTAGGTATTTTTGAGCAACGACCGATGGATGTTTTGATTTTCTGCATTCATCTTCTGTATTATTTTTCATTTTCTCTCTTTGAAAGCTTTGTAAATTATATCCATTGGAGTGGTGTTCGAGAGTTTGTCAGGTTTCTTCGTGACTGTGAATAAGCAATCTATAAATTGTGAACCCTGTAGATATTAAAACTACAACAATCGTAGGCCATTAGGTTGCTCACTACGTGGCTTCCAAGCCTTTCTGCTAATGTGTGTATTGAAATGAAAACAAGTAAAAAGATTTAGTTCTTCTGAAGATAGTACTTTTTTGCTCGTGTTATTAAATATTTAATTAAAAGATCTGGATATTGCTTCATGAGTATATTATCTTTTTGAAAATTCAGTTCTTTTTTGTTTTTCCGATCGTTGAAAAACCAGAGTTAGTTAATTTTGAAATATATATATCCCTGGTGCTGATTCTATAACCTATATTGTAAATTCTTAAATTCTGTTTGAACCAATATGTCGTCAGTAAATGAATAATAGTTAGAAAAAAAATATTGTGAACTTTGTTAATTATATTCGTAACAAAATATTCCATATCAATAATTCCCATTAATTTTCTGATGGTGGCAAATAAAAAAAAAATCATTGTGGCAAATTGGTGTTAATATAAGGATATTATAATGAGATGGTGAGAATTGTATTGAAAAATTCACGAGTGCCAATCTGCATTATATTGTTCAAAATTCATATAGAAATCTATTGATTCGAAATTAATAATTTAATTGTAACTGCTTTTTAAAGTCAAAAGGGAAAAAGAATATTAATATGAACGCGTTATGGAGCATACAGTTATTCAGTTCGATTATTTAAATTATAAACGGTGTTAGAAAAAACTTCCACAGATTCTGAAAAACATAAACATAATCTTCGGAAGAAAGTACAATTCAATAATTGTTTCGAAAATAGAAATTCATTTTTTATTACTTTCTATTTTGAGTATGAATGAATTTCTATATTGATATTTTTCACGTTGGAAACTGAGCTTTGATTTTCATAATTTTACATAGAGTAAAATGTATTGTGAGCTTAAATATTGCGGATAAATATCAGATACCTATTGAATAAACTTTGCATTCTGATTCTCCGCCAAATTTTCGTCTGTGGTTGAATTGAGAACAGACGTCCGAAATGAGAGAAAAAAACTTTTATCTAGATGTTGATCTTTTTCTTAATTAAAATTTTAGTTTTATTTCGATTTAGAATTTTAATTAATAAATTTGTGCAATGAATTTAAATGTAATGA
Source organism: Latrodectus elegans (assembly GCA_030067965.1). Classification (NCBI taxonomy): domain Eukaryota; kingdom Metazoa; phylum Arthropoda; class Arachnida; order Araneae; family Theridiidae; genus Latrodectus; species Latrodectus elegans. The sequence continues at coordinate 70,225,977 of CM057812.1, read as the reverse complement.
ATGCTGAATTACATTAAAAATGCGAAAATTAATTCAGCTTAAAGTTACCATGCCACGATGTGATTTAAGCGACGATTCGCAACCGATTCAGAAGCCTGCAAATTTCAAGAACGGAAGCCAATTTTATAATTCCATGTATGCATGTCCGTTTGTAGCAGAAAAGATTGTATGGCATCTGATACCCAATTCTTACAATCCCTTTGTGTAATTTTTTTTAGGAAAAATGGCGATAATTACTGTTTTTCGATTTTTGAAAAAAATACTGTTATCGTGCAAAGTTGCTAGTATATATTTACGCTATTATCAATACGCCGCTTATCGAAGTGTATTGTAAGCGTATGAAAAGAGTTCCAACTTTAATATTTAATAACAGCATAACTAAAGGAAAGTTTCAAGTTCTCCACATCTCATTTGATTATTTTTTACATATCAAAATCAGATTTCGTTGTACAGAACAGAGTTTTATAAACAAAGCAAAGCAAATTGTATTTATCATAAATATATATTTTTCTAATGGCAGATTGTAGACAGTTACAACTGCAATAGAGTTTATTAATCTATTGTTCCTTAATACCAAGGAACTGGCCACCCACAGCAACCTCTTAGCCGCTGAGGGGGTAGACCACCATTCCACCCTCACACATGCCATAGGAACCCATTTATAGGGTAGGCATCATTTATACTTCATTCACACACACAAGGAAAGGACAAAGACGGGATAGAGAGAAAGTACATCCATGCCTGAACCGGGATTCGAACTCAGGACCTCCGTATCCATAGTCAGGCATGCTGACCACTAGACAAATTGGCCGGCTCATCAAAATATATTAAATAACGTTATTTTACTAAATCACAGGTTTTTCTCAAAATCTGAGTGAGCATTTTCTATTGGAAGCTTATGCCCTTAAAGTTGGCGCGTGGATCCATTGGCTTGTCCAGCTAGTCACATGTAATTTCCTATTAATCGCATCAACACTAACCTATTGATTAAATTGAATATATATAATACTTAATACTTATAATAATACAAATTGTTCATTATTAGAATTATAAAAATAATAGTAAAATACTAGAGGTATCCTTACATAAATTAGAAATTTGAACATTTATTCATTCTATTTCCCATTTGAGTAAATATACTTATTTTTAGAGAGTTTTTATTTTTGTTATCTTGTTCATGGAAAAACAGTATGTAAATGGGACAAAAGGTTTTGATAAAAAGCTTTAGCAATAATATTTTTATTAAGATTTTTTTAAAGTAGTGTATACGAGTAAATGTTTTTTGAATTTGAATAAAATGAGATACATTTATATTATTTCGTATTTATGATCTGGTGAAATCTCTTCCAAGCTCACACACTCATCCATTCACTGTTTTGTATTAAGATAACAAGTGCTGTAATTTTGTTAATGAATATATGCATTTATCTAAAATTCATTTTCAATATTTACTAGTTAATTTCCCAAGATAACAATAAAAAATATACGTAATTAAAATAAAAATGCAAATAATTTAAAAGTCTATGCAATTAATTACCATGCGTCAAAATTGTAATTACCCATCAGAATTTTGAAAATATTTAAATTTATTCCGTAATAATTTATAATCTTTTTAATTTAAGTAAACGCGAAAAGTAGATTTTAGTAATGCATAAAAAACAATGGATTTAATAAATATATTTACATACATTTTTTATTTACAGAATACTAAAATCTGTTAATGTGCTTACCATTTTGCCAAATTAATAGGATAATTGATTGATTTGATTGCTTAATGTTTTTTGCTCTGTTTTATTTGTGCAGATTTACGTAATTTACTTTTACATAAATTAATACTAGCATGAAAATTTGAGAGTTAATCCTAATTTTCAAAATACTAATATGCTAATAGATTTTCATACATTCCAGTAACAAATTTTGTTTATTTGTAAAATAGGTATTCTTTTTATGAAGAATGCCTATTTTACAATTATTACGTTTTATTTTTCATACAATAGATTGAAACTAAAATTTTCCTTAAAAAATAGATTTACCCAAATTGTAGAAGATAGTGAATTATTGATTTTGGCAGGATTGAGTAATTTTAGATAGCTCTTTCTATAAAATGTTCTACTAATTTCTTCTATTTAAATTGAATTGAATTTTGAGCCTCTTTAAATTAAGTTTCTTTATTGAAATCTGTTTTATTTATTAAGAAAATGAACAGCAGTAAAAATGTTTTTATCCTATATCGTTAAGGTAGGAAATAATTATGTGTTTAAGTCCTCTACTCCCACTCAGAGCTTAAAAATGTAAATTTAATTGCGCAGTTACTTAAAATAATTTTGTTCTTAGTTTATTATAGCATTGACAACTCCTGTACTAGGTTTGTTATTCAAATTAAAATAATTTGCATGTTATTAATCAAATCAATTTAGTTTATAAAAATGTAGAATACGGTAATGTATAGCACATCTTATTTTAATAAAATTAAGAAATTGTAAATAATGTAATTATGCATCCTTAAAATTATTTTAAGCTTCTATGAAAATTTTGCAGCTGATAAAAACATCACATTACAAAATGGGAGGCTTGTTTTTATTCATAAACTCATGTTCACACTCTAAGTTAAATGTAATTACTTAAATTCATTAATTCAAAGATTAATCTATTTATATTTCATTGTTTTCATTTAATTGTTTTTCATGTGAATTATTGTTAAATATGTAAAATTATATAAAAATGTGAATGAAGCTGAAATATTAAGCAAAACATATTTCATGTTAAATTCTATAAAATTAAGAAACACTTGTGAATGTTTTCAGTCAAAAACTTAAAGCAACTTCATGAATATTGAGAGAAAACTTGATTAACACCTGATTGAAGTTTTAACACAATTTAATAAAATTTTTAAAAGAACTAACAACATAACTACGTATTTCTAAATTGCTAAATTTAATTTTTCATATCATTTTGTAGACTGCCTGTTGATCAAGGGCTCTTGAAAGGGATTTTAATATTCACTTGTAAAATTACATTGTTAGAAAATATTTCATAAATAGAAGGCAGTTTTCTCATGTTGAAAGCGAGGAAACCCTGAAATCTCTTGAGTAACCATTCCAGAAGTCGTTCATTAAAAAAAAAAAATATATATTAATTTTACTTTCTTTATTTGCTGTGATCAAAATCAAGAGTTTTCATTCCAAAAAGCAGTTACCTATTAGAACATTGTTATTCTTAAAGTTCGTAACAGAAATAAAATGTCTCTATAAGTATCTACAAAAATAAAATTCTTTTCTTTTTTCCTACCGAAATTTTGTTAGAATTTGAAGTTGAAAACCACCGATGGAATAAAAATTATATCAATGTTTGTCTCTGACTAATTTTTAATAAATATTATGTTTCATTTGGAAATTTTGATTGCAAATTTTGGAATTTATTTCAATCATAATAATTCCAGATTTGAACTCGCTGTCGAAATTTTTTGTGGTTGTTTGGTTCATTTGTAAATTGTAATAAATCCTCTCTGCAACAGCTAGGGCGGGCAATTTTTTACCGTTCTCTTAAAGTTCATATCTATAAAATTGCTGAGGATAAGAAAAATACACATCCCTTTAATTCTGTATTAAAAGAGTCCAAATTTCCTATTTTCTTTAAAAAAGAAAGACATTGTTTTTGAAAAATATCGTCTTTTATTTCTTTTTTCTTCCCCCCCTTTTTTTAACTATATTGTGTTTTATATAATAAAGCCAATAGCAAAACAATTGTAATGTAAGTAAAGAGCTCCTAATTCATTCATTAAAACCTAAATAACTTCCTAAAAGGAACTTCGAAACGCATAGTACCTCATTACAACTGTATTTAACCAATCTATATGTAGCACCTGTTTGTTAATCCAAAATAATTCCTCAAAAATAAAATACTAAATACATATTTTCCTAATAACAGTTTTTAAAAAAAATTAAGTAACTAATTATCACTGGAAATTATCTCAAAAAACACAAAGGATACTGGCAGTAGAAATAATAGAATTTCTGCTGTATGTTTAAACGGACCAAATATCATTTTGGGTGTGGGTGTTTGTAGTGCCACCAGATTCACTTTAAACTATGGACTCAGAATAGATACTCAGAAAGATAGCTTAACTTGAAGAGAAGCTTGTAACGATGAGCGAAAGAGAAAATAAAACAAAAGTAAGCACAAAAGCTAATCTGCATGTAACAAATGTTTTTATTCAAAATTTAGTCCTCTCTATAAAGATTTGCTTACATCCAAAGAAAAGATGATGCAATACATTATGTAAGAATATTCTTACAATTTTCAAATAAAGTAACATATTATGAATAACTGTTTTGCTTCCCTTACTGCCATGTTGCAGTTGACTTGTAAAACCAATGAGAATTCATTATGCTTTTTCAATCTGTATGACACTTATTTCAAAGTAATTTAAATTATTAAGAAAAAGAATAATCTTACGTAAAGTTAAATATTAAGGAAATATCTCTATATTTCCTGTATTTCAGAAAGACTTCCAGCGATGATTAAAAGATTCGCCTGGGAGCTCTTTAAGAAAGATGTTTCAATAAAATGTGTAAGAGTATTCTTAAAATGCTCATAATCAAACGTATAACGAATAATTATAACTATATTGTATCCATCACTGCCTCATTGCAGTTGACTTGTAAAACCCATGGGAATTTATTGTGCTTGTTCAATCTGTATGACACTTATTTCAAATTTATTTAAATTACTAAGAAAATGAATATTCTTACGTAGAGTTAAATATTAAGGAAATATCTCTATATTAACTGTATTTCAGAAAGACTTCCAGCGATGATTAAAAGATTCGCCTGGGAGCTCTTTAGGAAAGATTTTGCAATAAAATGTGTAAGAATATTCTTAAAATGCTCATAATCAAACGTATAATGAATAATTATAACTATATTGTATCCATCACTGCCTCGTTGCAGTTGACTTGTAAAACCCATGGAAATTTATTGTGCTTGTTCAATCTGTATGACACTTAATTCAAATTTATTTAAATTACTAAAAAAAAGAATATTCTTACGTAGAGTTAAATATTAAGGAAATATCTCTATATTTCCTGTATTTCAGAAAGACTTCCAGCGATGATTAAAAGATTCGCCTGGGAGCTCTTTAGGAAAGATTTTGCAATAAAATGTGTAAGAATATTCTTAAAATGCTCATAATCAAACGTATAATGAATAATTATAACTATATTGTATCCATCACTGCCTCGTTGCAGTTGACTTGTAAAACCCATGGGAATTTATTGTGCTTGTTCAATCTGTATGACACTTAATTCAAATTTATTTAAATTACTAAAAAAAAAAGAATATTCTTACGTAGAGTTAAATATTAAGGAAATATCTCTATATTTCCTGTATTTCAGAAAGACTTCCAGCGATGATTAAAAGATTCGCCTGGGAGCTCTTTAGGAAAGATTTTGCAATAAAATGTGTAAGAATATTCTTAAAATGCTCATAATCAAACGTATAATGAATAATTATAACTATATTGTATCCATCACTGCCTCGTTGCAGTTGACTTGTAAAACCCATGGGAATTTATTGTGCTTGTTCAATCTGTATGACACTTAATTCAAATTTATTTAAATTACTAAGAAAAAGAATATTCTTACGTAGAGTTAAATATTAAGGAAATATCTCTCTATATTTCCTGTATTTCAGAAAGACTTCCAGCGATGATTAAAAGATTCGCCTGGGAGCTCTTTAAGAAAGATGTTTCAATAAAATGTGTAAGAGTATTCTTAAAATGCTCATAATCAAACGTATAATGAATAATTATTGTATCCATCACTGCCTCGTTGCAGTTGACTTGTAAAACCCATGGGAATTTATTATGCCTTTTCAATCTGTATGACACTTAATTCAAATTTATTTAAATTACTAAAAAAAAGAATATTCTTACGTAGAGTTAAATATTAAGGAAATATCTCTATATTAACTGTATTTCAGAAAGACTTCCAGCGATGATTAAAAGATTCGCCTGGGAGCTCTTTAGGAAAGATTTTGCAATAAAATGTGTAAGAATATTCTTAAAATGCTCATAATCAAACGTATAATGAATAATTATAACTATATTGTATCCATCACTGCCTCGTTGCAGTTGACTTGTAAAACCCATGGGAATCTATTGTACTTGTTCAATCTGTATGACACTTAATTCAAAGTTATTTAAATTATTAAGAAAAAGAATATTCTTACGTAAAGTTAAATATTAAGGAAATATCTCTCTATATTTCCTGTATTTCAGAAAGACTTCCAGCGATGATTAAAAGATTCGCCTGGGAGCTCTTTAAGAAAGATTTTGCAATAAAATGTGTAAGAATATTTTTAAAATGCTCATAATCAAACGTATAATGAATAATTATAACTATATTGTATCCATCACTGCCTCGTTGCAGTTGACTTGTAAAACCCATGGGAATTTATTGTGCTTGTTCAATCTGTATGACACTTATTTCAAATTTATTTAAATTACTAAGAAAAAGAATATTCTTACGTAGAGTTAAATATTAAGGAAATATCTCTATATTTCCTGTATTTCAGAAAGACTTCCAGCGATGATTAAAAGATTCGCCTGGGAGCACTTTAGGAAAGATTTTGCAATAAAATGTGTAAGAATATTCTTAAAATGCTCATAATCAAACGTATAATGAATAATTATAACTATATTGTATCCATCACTGCCTCGTTGCAGTTGACTTGTAAAACCCATGGGAATTTATTGTGCTTGTTCAATCTGTATGACACTTATTTCAAATTTATTTAAATTACTAAGAAAAAGAATATTCTTACGTAGAGTTAAATATTAAGGAAATATCTCTATATATCCTGTATTTCAGAAAGACTTCCAGCGATGATTAAAAGATTCGCCTGGGAGCTCTTTAGGAAAGATTTTGCAATAAAATGTGTAAGAATATTCTTAAAATGCTCATAATCAAACGTATAATGAATAATTATAACTATATTGTATCCATCACTGCCTCGTTGCAGTTGACTTGTAAAACCCATGGGAATTTATTATGCTTGTTCAATCTGTATGACACTTAATTCAAATTTATTTAAATTACTAAAAAAAAGAATATTCTTACGTAGAGTTAAATATTAAGGAAATATCTCTGTATTTCCTGTATTTCAGAAAGACTTCCAGCGATGATTAAAAGATTCGCCTGGGAGCTCTTTAAGAAAGATGTTTCAATAAAATGTGTAAGAATATTCTTAAAATGCTCATAATCAAACGTATAATGAATAATTATAACTATATTGTATCCATCACTGCCTCGTTGCAGTTGACTTGTAAAACCCATGGGAATTTATTGTGCTTGTTCAATCTGTATGACACTTAATTCAAATTTATTTAAATTACTAAAAAAAAAGAATATTCTTACGTAGAGTTAAATATTAAGGAAATATCTCTATATTTCCTGTATTTCAGAAAGACTTCCAGCGATGATTAAAAGATTCGCCTGGGAGCTCTTTAGGAAAGATTTTGCAATAAAATGTGTAAGAATATTCTTAAAATGCTCATAATCAAACGTATAATGAATAATTATTGTATCCATCACTGCCTCGTTGCAGTTGACTTGTAAAACCCATGGGAATTTATTGTGCTTGTTCAATCTGTATGACACTTAATTCAAATTTATTTAAATTACTAAGAAAAAGAATATTCTTACGTAGAGTTAAATATTAAGGAAATATCTCTATATTTCCTGTATTTCAGAAAGACTTCCAGCGATGATTAAAAGATTCGCCTGGGAGCTCTTTAAGAAAGATGTTTCAATAAAATGTGTAAGAGTATTCTTAAAATGCTCATAATCAAACGTATAATGAATAATTATAACTATATTGTATCCATCACTGCCTCGTTGCAGTTGACTTGTAAAACCCATGGGAATTTATTGTGCTTGTTCAATCTGTATGACACTTAATTCAAAGTTATTTAAATTATTAAGAAAAAGAATATTCTTACGTAAAGTTAAATATTAAGGAAATATCTCTATATTTCCTGTATTTCAGAAAGATTTCCAGCTATGATTAAAAGATTCGCCTGGGAGCTCTTTAGAAAGATTTTGCAATAAAATGTGTAAGAATATTCTTAAAATGCTCATAATCAAACGTATAATGAATAATTATAACTATATTGTATCCATCACTGCCTCGTTGCAGTTGACTTGTAAAACCCATGGGAATTTATTGTGCTTGTTCAATCTGTATGACACTTAATTCAAATTTATTTAAATTATTAATAAAAAGAATATTCTTACTAAAAGTTAAATATTAATTAAATATCTCTCTATATTTCCTGTATTTCAGAAAGACTTCCAGCGATGATTAAAAGATTCGCCTGGGAGCTCTTTAGGAAAGATTTTGCAATAAAATGTGTAAGAATATTCTTAAAATGCTCATAATCAAACGTATAATGAATAATTATAACTATATTGTATCCATCACTGCCTCGTTGCAGTTGACTTGTAAAACCCATGGGAATTTATTGTGCTTGTTCAATCTGTATGACACTTATTTCAAATTTATTTAAATTACTAAGAAAAAGAATATTCTTACGTAGAGTTAAATATTAAGGAAATATCTCTATATTTCCTGTATTTCAGAAAGACTTCAGCGATGATTAAAAGATTCGCCTGGGAGCTCTTTAGGAAAGATTTTGCAATAAAATGTGTAAGAATATTCTTAAAATGCTCATAATCAAACGTATAATGAATAATTATAACTATATTGTATCCATCACTGCCTCGTTGCAGTTGACTTGTAAAACCCATGGGAATTTATTGTGCTTGTTCAATCTGTATGACACTTATTTCAAATTTATTTAAATTACTAAGAAAAAGAATATTCTTACGTAGAGTTAAATATTAAGGAAATATCTCTATATTTCCTGTATTTCAGAAAGACTTCCAGCGATGATTAAAAGATTCGCCTGGGAGCTCTTTAGGAAAGATTTTGCAATAAAATGTGTAAGAATATTCTTAAAATGCTCATAATCAAACGTATAATGAATAATTATAACTATATTGTATCCATCACTGCCTCGTTGCAGTTGACTTGTAAAACCCATGGGAATTTATTGTGCTTGTTCAATCTGTATGACACTTAATTCAAAGTTATTTAAATTATTAAGAAAAAGAATATTCTTACGTAAAGTTAAATATTAAGGAAATATCTCTCTATATTTCCTGTATTTCAGAAAGACTTCCAGCGATGATTAAAAGATTCGCCTGGGAGCTCTTTAGGAAAGATTTTGCAATAAAATGTGTAAGAATATTCTTAAAATGCTCATAATCAAACGTATAATGAATAATTATAACTATATTGTATCCATCACTGCCTCGTTGCAGTTGACTTGTAAAACCCATGGGAATTTATTGTGCTTGTTCAATCTGTATGACACTTAATTCAAATTTATTTAAATTACTAAGAAAAAGAATATTCTTACGTAGAGTTAAATATTAAGGAAATATCTCTCTATATTTCCTGTATTTCAGAAAGACTTCCAGCGATGATTAAAAGATTCGCCTGGGAGCTCTTTAGGAAAGATTTTTCAATAAAATGTGTAAGAATATTCTTAAAATGCTCATAATCAAACGTATAATGAATAATTATAACTATATTGTATCCATCACTGCCTCGTTGCAGTTGACTTGTAAAACCCATGGGAATTTATTGTGCTTGTTCAATCTGTATGACACTTAATTCAAATTTATTTAAATTACTAAGAAAAGAATATTCTTACGTAGAGTTAAATATTAAGGAAATATCTCTCTATATTTCCTGTATTTCAGAAAGACTTCCAGCGATGATTAAAAGATTCGCCTGGGAGCTCTTTAAGAAAGATGTTTCAATAAAATGTGTAAGAGTATTCTTAAAATGCTCATAATCAAACGTATAATGAATAATTATAACTATATTGTATCCATCACTGCCTCGTTGCAGTTGACTTGTAAAACCCATGGGAATTTATTGTGCTTGTTCAATCTGTATGACACTTAATTCAAAGTTATTTAAATTATTAAGAAAAAGAATATTCTTACGTAAAGTTTAAATATTAAGGAAATATCTCTATATTTCCTGTATTTCAGAAAGACTTCCAGCGATGATTAAAAGATTCGCCTGGGAGCTCTTTAGGAAAGATTTTGCAATAAAATGTGTAAGAATATTCTTAAAATGCTCATAATCAAACGTATAATGAATAATTATAACTATATTGTATCCATCACTGCCTCGTTGCAGTTGACTTGTAAAACCCATGGGAATTTATTGTGCTTGTTCAATCTGTATGACACTTAATTCAAATTTATTTAAATTACTAAGAAAAAGAATATTCTTACGTAGAGTTAAATATTAAGGAAATATCTCTCTATATTTCCTGTATTTCAGAAAGACTTCCAGCGATGATTAAAAGATTCGCCTGGGAGCTCTTTAGGAAAGATTTTGCAATAAAATGTGTAAGATTATTCTTAAAATGCTCATAATCAAACGTATAATGAATAATTATAACTATATTGTATCCATCACTGCCTCGTTGCAGTTGACTTGTAAAACCCATGGGAATTTATTGTGCTTGTTCAATCTGTATGACACTTATTTCAAATTTATTTAAATTACTAAGAAAAAGAATATTCTTACGTAGAGTTAAATATTAAGGAAATATCTCTATATTTCCTGTATTTCAGAAAGACTTCCAGCGATGATTAAAAGATTCGCCTGGGAGCTCTTTAGGAAAGATTTTGCAATAAAATGTGTAAGAATATTCTTAAAATGCTCATAATCAAACGTATAATGAATAATTATAACTATATTGTATCCATCACTGCCTCGTTGCAGTTGACTTGTAAAACCCATGGGAATTTATTGTGCTTGTTCAATCTGTATGACACTTAATTCAAATTTATTTAAATTACTAAGAAAAAGAATATTCTTACGTAGAGTTAAATATTAAGGAAATATCTCTCTATATTTCCTGTATTTCAGAAAGACTTCCAGCGATGATTAAAAGATTCGCCTGGGAGCTCTTTAAGAAAGATGTTTCAATAAAATGTGTAAGAGTATTCTTAAAATGCTCATAATCAAACGTATAACGAATAATTATAACTATATTGTATCCATCACTGCCTCGTTGCAGTTGACTTGTAAAACCCATGGGAATTTATTGTGCTTGTTCAATCTGTATGACACTTATTTCAAATTTATTTAAATTACTAAGAAAAGAATATTCTTACGTAGAGTTAAATATTAAGGAAATATCTCTCTATATTTCCTGTATTTCAGAAAGACTTCCAGCGATGATTAAAAGATTCGCCTGGGAGCTCTTTAGGAAAGATTTTGCAATAAAATGTGTAAGAATATTCTTAAAATGCTCATAATCAAACGTATAATGAATAATTATAACTATATTGTATCCATCACTGCCTCGTTGCAGTTGACTTGTAAAACCCATGGGAATTTATTGTGCTTGTTCAATCTGTATGACACTTAATTCAAATTTATTTAAATTACTAAGAAAAAGAATATTCTTACGTAGAAGTTAAATATTAAGGAAATATCTCTCTATATTTCCTGTATTTCAGAAAAGACTTCCAGCGATGATTAAAAGATTCGCCTGGGAGCTCTTTAGGAAAGAGTTTGCAATAAAATGTGTAAGAATATTCTTAAAATGCTCATAATCAAACGTATAATGAATAATTATAACTATATTGTATCCATCACTGCCTCGTTGCAGTTGACTTGTAAAACCCATGGGAATTTATTGTGCTTGTTCAATCTGTATGACACTTAATTTCAAATTTATTTAAATTACTAAGAAAAGAATATTCTTACGTAGAGTTAAATATTAAGGAAATATCTCTATATTTCCTGTATTTCAGAAAGACTTCCAGCGATGATTAAAAGATTCGCCTGGGAGCTCTTTAAGAAAGATTTTGCAATAAAATGTGTAAGAATATTCTTAAAATGCTCATAATCAAACGTATAATGAATAATTATAACTATATTGTATCCATCACTGCCTCGTTGCAGTTGACTTGTAAAACCCATGGGAATTTATTGTGCTTGTTCAATCTGTATGACACTTAATTCAAATTTTTTTAAATTACTAAGAAAAAGAATATTTCTTACGTAGAGTTAAATATTAAGGAAATATCTCTATATTTCCTGTATTTCAGAAAGACTTCCAGCGATGATTAAAAGATTCGCCTGGGAGCTCTTTAGGAAAGATTTTGCAATAAAATGTGTAAGAATATTCTTAAAATGCTCATAATGAAACGTATAATGAATAATTATAACTATATTGTATCCATCACTGCCTCGTTACAGTTGACTTGTAAAACCCATGGGAATATATTGTGATTGCTCAATCTGTATGACACTTATTTCAAATTTATTTAAATTACTAAGAAAAAGAATATTTCTTACGTAGAGTTAAATATTAAGGAAATATCTCTATTTCCTGTATTTCAGAAAGACTTCCAGCGATGATTAAAAGATTCGCCTGGGAGCTCTTTAGGAAAGATTTTGCAATAAAATGTGTAAGAATATTCTTAAAATGCTCATAATCAAACGTATAATGAATAATTATAACTATATTGTATCCATCACTGCCTCGTTGCAGTTGACTTGTAAAACCCATGGGAATTTATTGTGCTTGTTCAATCTGTATGACACTTAATTCAAATTTATTTAAATTACTAAGAAAAAGAATATTCTTACGTAGAGTTAAATATTAAGGAAATATCTCTCTATATTTCCTGTATTTCAGAAAAGACTTCCAGCGATGATTAAAAGATTCGCCTGGGAGCTCTTTAGGAAAGATTTTGCAATAAAATGTGTAAGAATATTCTTAAAATGCTCATAATCAAACGTATAATGAATAATTATAACTATATTGTATCCATCACTGCCTCGTTGCAGTTGACTTGTAAAACCCATGGGAATTTATTGTGCTTGTTCAATCTGTATGACACTTAATTCAAATTTATTTAAATTACTAAGAAAAAGAATATTCTTACGTAGAGTTAAATATTAAGGAAATATCTCTCTATATTTCCTGTATTTCAGAAAGACTTCCAGCGATGATTAAAAGATTCGCCTGGGAGCTCTTTAGGAAAGATTTTGCAATAAAATGTGTAAGAATATTCTTAAAATGCTCATAATCAAACGTATAATGAATAATTATAACTATATTGTATCCATCACTGCCTCGTTGCAGTTGACTTGTAAAACCCATGGGAATTTATTGTGCTTGTTCAATCTGTATGACACTTATTTCAAATTTATTTAAATTACTAAGAAAAAGAATATTCTTACGTAGAGTTAAATATTAAGGAAATATCTCTATATTTCCTGTATTTCAGAAAGACTTCCAGCGATGATTAAAAGATTCGCCTGGGAGCTCTTTAGGAAAGATTTTGCAATAAAATGTGTAAGAATATTCTTAAAATGCTCATAATCAAACGTATAATGAATAATTATAACTATATTGTATCCATCACTGCCTCGTTGCAGTTGACTTGTAAAACCCATGGGAATTTATTGTGCTTGTTCAATCTGTATGACACTTAATTCAAATTTATTTAAATTACTAAGAAAAAGAATATTCTTACGTAGAGTTAAATATTAAGGAAATATCTCTCTATATTTCCTGTATTTCAGAAAGACTTCCAGCGATGATTAAAAGATTCGCCTGGGAGCTCTTTAAGAAAGATGTTTCAATAAAATGTGTAAGAGTATTCTTAAAATGCTCATAATCAAACGTATAACGAATAATTATAACTATATTGTATCCATCACTGCCTCGTTGCAGTTGACTTGTAAAACCCATGGGAATTTATTGTGCTTGTTCAATCTGTATGACACTTATTTCAAATTTATTTAAATTACTAAGAAAAAGAATATTCTTACGTAGAGTTAAATATTAAGGAAATATCTCTCTATATTTCCTGTATTTCAGAAAGACTTCCAGCGATGATTAAAAGATTCGCCTGGGAGCTCTTTAGGAAAGATTTTGCAATAAAATGTGTAAGAATATTCTTAAAATGCTCATAATCAAACGTATAATGAATAATTATAACTATATTGTATCCATCACTGCCTCGTTGCAGTTGACTTGTAAAACCCATGGGAATTTATTGTGCTTGTTCAATCTGTATGACACTTATTTCAAATTTATTTAAATTACTAAGAAAAGAATATTCTTACGTAGAGTTAAATATTAAGGAAATATCTCTCTATATTTCCTGTATTTCAGAAAGACTTCCAGCGATGATTAAAAGATTCGCCTGGGAGCTCTTTAGGAAAGATTTTGCAATAAAATGTGTAAGAATATTCTTAAAATGCTCATAATCAAACGTATAATGAATAATTATAACTATATTGTATCCATCACTGCCTCGTTGCAGTTGACTTGTAAAACCCATGGGAATTTATTGTGCTTGTTCAATCTGTATGACACTTAATTCAAATTTATTTAAATTACTAAGAAAAAGAATATTCTTACGTAGAGTTAAATATTAAGGAAATATCTCTCTATATTTCCTGTATTTCAGAAAGACTTCCAGCGATGATTAAAAGATTCGCCTGGGAGCTCTTTAGGAAAGATTTTGCAATAAAATGTGTAAGAATATTCTTAAAATGCTCATAATCAAACGTATAATGAATAATTATAACTATATTGTATCCATCACTGCCTCGTTGCAGTTGACTTGTAAAACCCATGGGAATTTATTGTGCTTGTTCAATCTGTATGACACTTATTTCAAATTTATTTAAATTACTAAGAAAAAGAATATTTCTTACGTAGAGTTAAATATTAAGGAAATATCTCTATTTCCTGTATTTCAGAAAGACTTCCAGTGATGATTAAAAGATTCGCCTGGGAGCTCTTTAGGAAAGATTTTGCAATAAAATGTGTAAGATTATTCTTAAAATGCTCATAATCAAACGTATAATGAATAATTATAACTATATTGTATCCATCACTGCCTCGTTGCAGTTGACTTGTAAAACCCATGGGAATTTATTGTGCTTGTTCAATCTGTATGACACTTAATTCAAATTTATTTAAATTACTAAGAAAAAGAATATTCTTACGTAGAGTTAAATATTAAGGAAATTATCTCTCTATATTTCCTGTATTTCAGAAAGACTTCCATCCATGATTAAAAGATTCGCCTGGGAGCTCTTTAAGAAAGATGTTTCAATAAAATGTGTAAGAGTATTCTTAAAATGCTCATAATCAAACGTATAATGAATAATTATAACTATATTGTATCCATCACTGCCTCGTTGCAGTTGACTTGTAAAACCCATGGGAATTTATTGTGCTTGTTCAATCTGTATGACACTTATTTCAAATTTATTTAAATTACTAAGAAAAAGAATATTCTTACGTAGAGTTAAATATTAAGGAAATATCTCTATATTTCCTGTATTTCAGAAAGACTTCCAGCGATGATTAAAAGATTCGCCTGGGAGCTCTTTAGGAAAGATTTTGCAATAAAATGTGTAAGAATATTCTTAAAATGCTCATAATCAAACGTATAATGAATAATTATAACTATATTGTATCCATCACTGCCTCGTTGCAGTTGACTTGTAAAACCCATGGGAATTTATTGTGCTTGTTCAATCTGTATGACACTTATTTCAAATTTATTTAAACCACTAAGAAAAAGAATATTCTTACGTAGAGTTAAATATTAAGGAAATATCTCTATTTCCTGTATTTCAGAAAGACTTCCAGTGATGATTAAAAGATTCGCCTGGGAGCTCTTTAGGAAAGATTTTGCAATAAAATGTGTAAGAATATTCTTAAAATGCTCATAATCAAACGTATAATGAATAATTATAACTATATTGTATCCATCACTGCCTCGTTGCAGTTGACTTGTAAAACCCATGGGAATTTATTGTGCTTGTTCAATCTGTATGACACTTATTTCAAATTTATTTAAACCACTAAGAAAAAGAATATTCTTACGTAGAGTTAAATATTAAGGAAATATCTCTATATTTCCTGTATTTCAGAAAGACTTCCAGCGATGATTAAAAGATTCGCCTGGAAGCTCTTTAGGAAAGATTTTTCAATGAAATATGAAGGAATTTTATTAAAATTCATATTTGTTGTTTGTAGAAAATATTCCGCCAATAGCAAAATAATAATAAATATTTATTTTAACTTGATAGCTGTATAGTGATCACGAACTATTCAACTACAAAAATAAATAAAATAAAAAAAAAACTCTATTAAATGTTTCAGAGAAATAAGACCGTAGGATGTTGTCATAAATGGCGTACTTTATCGCCTGATGAAGAATTTTTAAGGTGGAAACATTCCTTCCCTCTTGTAGTAGATTTAACAACCAATCAAACAATAGTGAATAATATTTATAATTAACAGGCAGATTCAAAGTACTAAATATAAAGAAGTATAAATTAAGTAACACAGAAAATAATGATAATAATTCAGTGAGTACAATGCCATGACTGTATAATAATTTTAATCAGTATTTACAAGACGTGCGTATGGACAATTTTGTTATTGGTCTTTTTAAAATCCCTTGAGGTGTACGAACATTGACCACTCTGACACAATTGTCAGGGCCGCGAAAAACTCCTGCTATTCTCCCAAGAAGCCACTTGCATTTGGGTAGATAAGGTTTCCTTTTCTAGTACTAACATACCTGGACTGACATTCATTTTCATAATTTTCCATGTATTGCTATTTTGGTTATGACTCAGGTATTCCAAGCTCCTTCGCTTCCAAATAATCTGCTTCACTTTGATCAATCATTTATCAAGGTGGAGCAGTTTTTCAACTTGCTTCCACCTTGATAAAGGATTGATGGGAGCATCAACTATATTGGGTTCAGCAATTGCAGTTATAGGCCGCCCATTTAAGAAATGACCTGGCATTAAGCCTCTAGGTTACTGATATCCGACTTCGAAGTCAAGGATATCGAATTTAGAATTCCCTCGATTTCTGTAACTGTGATAAGAAATTTTTCGTAACTGAAATTGGCATTTCTTGCATCCTTAAATAAATGGTGCTTAAAGGACTTAACTCCGTCCTCCCCGAGTCCACCAAAGTCTGGATCTCTAGGCGGGATAAAAGACCATATAATTTGTTCAGGTTGGTTGGTTTTATGGCGCAAGGTTATAATTTGTTCAGAGCTTATGAACGTACCTAGTACCTCATGCGGATGGTTTGTTAATCTATGCATTGCTTACGTTCTGACTGGGCAACCACAAAATTTTTTCCATTGTTGGAAAACGAGGTCTTACATTTGTCTCGTCGGACAAAGAATCTTTTCAACTAACTAAAGTTTCTAGTTTTGGGAGAAGCGACACAAATTCTATCCATCATTCCAAAAGAGCAACTGGAAGCGTAGTAGCCCAATTTGCATTTAAGAGCCAGAGTTCTTTCAGGAGCAATTTTGCCTTTGTCACAACAGAACCAATAATAATTTGAATTAATTGAGGATCGAATATCCTCACAATGTCTGACAATACAGAGGGTTTAGTGTAAGTGTCTCTATGTTGAATTGTAGCCTTATATGAAATGCAATCAATTCGATGTTTACCCAATACTCCTAGAACCTTAACCGAACTAATTTTCTCAGAATCTTTAAAAGAATACTGTTCACTACTAATGATACCTTCGAGAAGATAGTCATCGTTAGGATTCCATTTGTGAAGGGACATACCTGCCCATGCAAGTAACTGCACAAACTGGAGTAGTAATTGTCTTGTTGTGATTACGTATCCTGTGTGTAATTGTCTTGTTGTGATTACGTATCCTGTGTGTAATTGTCTTGTTGTGATTACGTATCCTGTGTGTGTGATCCCGTTAATACGTCATCTATATAAAAATTATCTCGTCCATCCCTAACAGCATCTGGGAACGAAGTTTCTTCATCACCGCATAACTGTTTAAGCATTCTCGTGGAAAGGTAGAGTGCGGTTGCAGTTCCATGTGTCACAGTATTAAGCCTGAATGTTTTAACTGAAATGTCTGGATCTTTTCTCCAAATAATTCTTTATAAATCTCTTTGTGATGGATTGATGGGCTAAAGTTTGTCTATACATCTTGCATATATTTGACGAAAAAACAAATTTATGCTTCCTAAACCGAAACATTATGGAAAAAAAAAGATCTTGCTGCTGAATTCTACTTAACGTTTGCAGCTGATTGAAAGATGTATCTGTAGATGTAGGAGCTGCGGCGTTGAATACTACCCTCAGCTTCGTTGATTTGCTTTTCGGCAGCAAGATTCCATGATGAGGCTTGTAATATACAGTGTTTGGGGTTCGATTCTCTGATACCAACTCCATATGATATTATTCTCGAAAGAAGTGTTCATATAATGATTTAATTTGAGAATTGCGCTCTAACCTATTGTGGAAGGATTCTCATTGTTTAGACGCCAATAATTTTGATTCTCCTAACACTGGATCAGTTTTAAGGGAGATTTACACGATATATCGGCCAACAGGTGCTCTAGAATTCGTTTTTATAAAGTGTTCTTTACACTCCATTTTTTCTGGATTTTAAAATATGACTTATATTTTTAATTGATTTGAGTTCAAAAAATTCGCAAATAATTTTATCAATGTTTAGTTAATTCCTGTATCAGTTCGCAATAATGACTGCTGGTCGTGTTAGAAATGTTATTTGATCCACTAACAATAAAACCGGAAACACCATCATGAAGAATTAAGCGAGAATCCTTAAGTTTTAAATTTTCGGATTTTAATATATCAAAAAATAATTCTGCGCCAAGTAGACTTTCGATTTTGGTAGTTCTGAAAAATGCGGGATCCACTAGTTGTAGTTAGGCAAATTCCTAAAGTTAATATTCCACTGTCGTGTGGGAGTTATGCTCGTTATTTTCGGAACAATTACAAATTCCGAAACTCAAATAAAATTTGTAGATGAATTAAAAATTTCTTCTGCTGCCTTACAATACTACTAGCCCCTTAATCCTCTAATTAGCATATTTATTGGGTTGTTCGGAAAGTAATTTTTTTTGTGGAAATGAAAGACAGTTTTCGAATAATAAACAAATATTTTATTAAATTATATATTGGCCCGTTCTGGTCCAACACATTTTGCCATCTTTCGATAAGTAGCATAATTCCACGTTTATTATTTAATGAGCGTGGAATTATGGTTTTTTTGGTCTTTGCAAAAAACTGCTCTACATCGTTTTTGACCTGCTCATTTGAGGTGAAGGTTTTACCATGTAAAAATTTTTTGAATGACCGTAACAAATAATAATCCGATGGTGCAACGTCTGGAGAATATGGTGGGTGTGGAATTGTATCCCATTCAAGCTGTAAAAGCTTTTGGCGATTGACCAAACTTGTGTGATGTCTCGCGTTGTCTTGGTGAAACACTATACCTTTCTTGTTGCTGATTTCTGACCTTTTCTGTTAAAGTGCATTATTCAGTTTGTCCAGATGATGACAGTAGACTTCCGAATTAATCGTAGTGTTTGTTATCCGGTAAAAAAAAAATAAAACGGTTTTTTTAAAATTTTACCAAACACAGTATCACCAAAAAAAGTGATAATGTCTGTTTGGTAAAATTTCGGCTTTGGAAATGGTTTCAGCCGGTTCATCTTTTTTACTCTCTATGACCTCTTGCGTTTGACGTTGTTGTATACAACCCATTTTTAGTCTCCAGTAATGATGCGCTTCAAAATGGATGGATCATTTTCGTGACGTTTGAGAAGTGAATCGCAGACGTCAATGTGGTGACACAGATTTCTCTCTGAGAACATGGGGAACCCATACAACGACCTTCGAGGATAATCCCAGGCCTTTCGAATGGTCATAAACTGATGTTATTCGCCGGTCCGCATTAACTAATACCTTTATCGTGTCTTTATCAGCTTCAACCGGCCTTCCCGAACGTGATTCATCTTCGACATCAAAATTGCCGGATCGAAATTTAGCGAACCAATTCTGGCACTGGTGTACTGTCAACACACCTTCTCTATACACATCGGTCAATTTCTTTCTGGTTTGAATAGCATTTTTACCCTTTCTGCAGTAAAATAGTAAGATATGTCGAAAATACTGCTTATCCTTCTCCATATTTTCAAGTTCACCAACCAAAAACTACTGAGTATAATTAGTTGGAATTTTTTACACACCACACACAGACTTGCTATATGAACTTTCAAAGCATATAATAATTATATGGCTTAAGTGTGAAGTTGGGTGCAAAAACATTAGATCCTCTGTCGGGGAAAAAATAAAATTACTTTCCGAACAACTCAATGCTTGGATTTCCTTTAATTACAACAAATCTGCAGCTTCACGACGTATGGAATTTATCATGGAGCCACTATCAAGCAAAAATTGCAACACATGTGACTTTCCAAAAGCGTTTCGCACTAAAACGCTAGCAGTAGCCACTAACACTACTATTTGAGATTTATGTCCGTAACAATTGGCGCTTGCACATGTGTTTTCAGAAAGCTCTGAGGGGGGAATGTTGACCTCAGGGTCAACTCCTTTTTCTTGAGTGTTGTTGGGTAGCTGCTCGAAACTTTGGTATTTATTTTTTATTTCAGATTTCGAAAAGTCATGCTAAAGGGATCCATGAGACATTGACTGACAGATTTTACATTTATACTTAGAATCCCAAGAATTTATGTTTCGAACTATAATACATCTTAAACTTAACTTGAATTTCTTAATTTAGAAAAATGTTTGTTTCACACTAGCCTGTAAAAATTCTGGGCATTTGAAAATCGATTGATATTGTGGTGAGTTACAAATTAAACACGGACATTTATTTACATTAGAATCAGCAAAAAAACTTTTCATTTTATTGCCCATTTTTGGCTTTAATTGAGATGAGTGAACGTTTTCCAAGAATTGACATCGTCCTTTGAAAAATTCAATAAATTTTTCCCACTTGGGTAATTCGGATGTTTTAAGTAGCATTTCGTTGAGCCTTCTTCATTCTTTTATCTACCTTTTGTAAAACAATTTTAATCAAAATATTAGCACTTAAATCATCTAATCCCAAATTTAAAGATTTAAGAGCTCTAACGTGTTTAATCACTTTTTCTAGTAAACACCTTAATTCATTTCCCAATTCATAGTTAATGTTTTCTAAATTTATTAATCCCGAAATATTTGAATTATTAATAAGCCTTTTATTATCGTAGTGCTCCTGTAACGGCTAAAAAAGCGAAGAAAAAACCATCTTCGGTTGTTTGAATTCGTCGCCTATTTCCAGTTAAGGGCGATTTCAAGTAAAATAGTTTGTGAGCTTCATGTAAATGCTTATTAGAAGCAATCGATGTTTCAAACTGTTTTAAAATTATTCCAGTCCTCGTAATGTCCCGAAAACTTTGGAAGAGGAATGAATGTCTGGTAATTATACCACTTAAGAGTTCCTTTCATTTACAAATGAATCTACATGCAATGTTTCACTTTTTAATGAGGACTTTAATTTTAACAAGCTTACCTCTAATTCTTCGATTTCTTTTTCCATTTGATGAATGATTTGTTCACTATCCGTTATATATTTTTCTTCTAAGATACCGTGGTACTGTAGACACAAATTAAATCATTTTTTGCTTCTTGAACATTTCTAATTTTTACTTCAAATGTAACTTCATCATCATTCTTGGCTTTATCACTTTTAACATAAGCTTCTAATCTTCCAATTTTTGCTTTTAAAGTGCCTCGTCTACGATTCAAGACATTAAAGTCCGATATGATGCAAAGCGAAAGTAATTCCTTTTAACGATACTCAACAATATAAGTTTAAATTTTTTTGTGTATACATAGGACGCTAATTCACCTACCGGTCAACTGACCAAAATGGTTGGGCTTAAATAAATCATCCGTCTATAGCAAAACAATAACAAATATTTATTTGAGCTCGATACTAAAGGCGGACCATACCACTACAGAAAATGCAATTCTGAATCAAATTATATATACAAGAGCGTAGGACGTTGCCATTATGTACACACTTCATCGCCTGATGAACAATTTTCCAAGGCGGCAACACAGATAATCAAACGTATTATGAATTACTAAATTGTGTCCGTGACTGCCTCATTGCTAATAAAATGCATGGGAATTTTTTGTACTTGTTTGTAGAATCCTTATGACACTAATTTAAAAATTAATGGATATTTTTAATTAAAATATGAATATTTTAATCTAAGTTTAAATATTAAGGTAATTTTCCTATATTTCCTGCATTAAATGAGTCTTCCTAGCGATGATTAACAGAATCAACTAGGAGTTCTTTAAGAAAGATGTTTCATTATAACATTTAAAAATATCATTAAGATTGAAATAAAAAACCATTATGTTATTTGTAATAGTTATGATTTCAATTTGAACCATAAGTTCTGGTCTAGTGACAGTTGAACTAGAAAATGAACAGACCAAGACTTCTACAGCAATATTTTTTATTTTATTACGAAATAATTGTTTTTTTTTTATTAAACTTGATGAAGAGAAAATTACTTTATTTTTTCATTAACGCACACTTTTACAAGGTAAAATTTCAATTAGTATTAATTTTTTTCGAAAATTCATCCATCGAAAATTCAAATATTTTTTCTATCATTTTCAGAGTAATGTTTTAGTTTAAAATTGTTCTCACGAAAACTTTATTATAATATTTATGTGAAAGTAATTGTATAATACGATGAATGTTGAGGTATTTTATTTGCAAAAAGCTTTCTCCTAAAAATTTATCTTCTAAATGTACTTTCTCCATGGAAAATATCATTCTGTGCATTATATGTAATGTATTTATTTTATCACCAAAGCATATTTTTCTTTTCAATTTGATTGGAGGAACTGTCTCTGTATTTTTTCATCGACAAATTAAAATTTGAGATATGACAAAGGTTCACCCAATCTTTTTTTTTTAAGCATATTAAGAATATTGTAAATCTCTAATTACATATTATACATAATGTTTGATAACAATATAGAGCAGTCTTCTTTGTGAAGAATATTATAGCGTAGCTTCCATCGGAATACTTTTGTAAATTTAGTTGTCTAATATATGCAGAAGTATCATTTTCAGAGAGATTTCTCTTAAAAATAATCATAATTTTAATCCATTGGAGTTTTGAAGTTACATTATATAAATATAATTTATGTAACCACACACCTCAAAGAGTATTGTAATTTTGAAATGGTGGAAATGTCCTTATATCTCCTTCTTAAAAAAAATTTGAGTGATAATGAAATGATTCGCACAATCTGGATTTTTTTTCTAAATTATCAAGAATATTTTAAAGTTTTTTTTCTAAATTATGTAAATTCCTCATTGCAAAGATACCTACCAACCAATCTTTGTGGTGAAGATCGAATATGAGAAGATAGAGCTGTCTAATATTATGTGTGCAAAAATGCTGCATTTGAGTACAGCTTACTGTCTTGCTGAAGCTTTTATTGCAACCTATGTGTTCTATCAAACTGCGTAATTAAAAGACATTTTATTTTATCATCTAAAAATTTTGTTTAAAGTTTTATTTAGAAGTATTCATTTCCTCATAAACAAAATGTTTGATTGAGGAAAAAAAGATTCACTGTGTGAACCATTTTACTTTTTGTAAGGTATCAATAATATTTTTTGTTTAATTCTAATAACACATTGGGATACTCATTAATGACTCGCACATGGAGCTATCCTTCATGAGATGATTCCTTTGCAACCACCATTATAGTGTGCTTGAAAAATAGTCAACTGCTACTTGTGGAAGTGTAGTATTTGTTCATAATTATTTCTCTTCAAAGGCTGATAATTAATCCGTGGATACTTTCATTCTGTGTTATACTAGTGTAATTTAATATGAGCTTAATTTAGAAAATTTTCTGATTTTTATTAATTATCTTCTTGAGATAATTATAATATTCCTTAGTTTTGATTATGACTGTGGTACAGACTCATAATTAACCCTTATCATTCTACTTCGCGTTGCTTTATTTTTATTTATGCCAGTTTCAGTCTTGAATTTGCATTTTCTGATTTTATCAATTAGCAACTTCAATAAGGCTTGTTAAATTCTGTCATTGCAACATTTTCCTGATCAGATTATGCATCAAACTAGATTTTTTAAATCAGCATTAAGTTAGGTAAGCTTTAGCTTATATTTAAAAAAGAAAAAGGAGAACTTGGATATTTGAAGTGGTTCGAAATCGACTTTAAACCGTTGGTCCCGGTCTAATTAGTCCTCGTGTGCAAAAAATGACCGTTGAGCGACAAAAAAAATCCAAATTTTTTTAAAATACAATTGAATAAAGAATTTATTTTTATATTGTATATTATTTATATTATCACCCATAATAACAAATTGTACGTTTCATTTCAAATCGATTGTAATTTTAAATAGACGCATCAATATTAAATTTTTACTAATTTATTCTACTGCGTATTTAAACATTATAATTGATAATTTGAGAGCACATTGATTTATTATACAAAATTTAAGCGAAATGGTTAACTTCATTCCAGTTTCAATTAAAAAAATAATTTTCGGTGAAAGAAGTAAAATAGTCTACTATTTATTGGAGTCATTATTTCCAATTTAACAGATGAATTTTTAATTAGCCATTTGACATTACTCATTGTTTAATAAAATGTTGACTTTTTTGGAATTAATATACTTAGGATTTCAATAATTAAATATTTTTAATTAATGGACATTTTTTAGCTTCCTCAAAAAGATTTTACTAGGAATTTTTTAAAAAACATTTTTAAATATTAATTCACTAGTATTATAAAGTATAAACCAATGAAATATTAGAAACAGTATATTTAAATTATCCTTAGTTATATTACAATTTGAAGAGAAATTGATTTGACTTTAAATTTATTTATGCTTTTACTGAATAATCTTAGATTTTACAAAGACGAGAAGACCACAACGTGATGGTGGGACAATGTTTTTTTGTTAAATTTTACAAATTATTTATCTAAGTTAAAATTTGTGTGTAATTATTTCATATAAGTTTCTAAAATAAGTTCTTAAAATTAAGAAAATGTAAATATTTTTCCAACTTAACTTTTAGGGCTTCAAATCATTTCATTTATTAATTTTTAATAATTAAAAATAAAATTGGAAAAAATTCAATAAGCGTATCCATTCTAGATTTTTTCCTAATCAGCGGAGATTTTGAGAATTTAATCAAATTCAGAGCTACAAGAGGCGAAGGTGATGGCAATATTTTATGTGGGTATGCCATCTTTGCCCCGAAAGATGAAAGCGTAGGGAAACACACAAAGAGTGAGAAAATATCTCAGTGCCAAGATTTGAACCTGGTAACTATTGTTTTAAAGTTAGGGATGCTAACCACTTCGCCTTCGGTCGGCTATCGCTTTATCATTCAATCAATAGAAAGCTCTAAATGTCTTAGAATATTCATATGATTGATAGATCTATAAATAGCTGTGCCCTCCAAAACGATAATTAATTAAATCAAATTTCATTTGGTTTTGTTTCAAGTTGTTGAAAACTTCTTCACACTATGATAAAATTATGATGATTTTATGCTTCATATTTTCTTAATGTGTAACTGCAACCATACCAGAAAAACGTATAATTTTTTTTTCTGAATATTTAATATCTTTCATGAACTATGGCGTAGTATTCCTCAATTGTAAACATTTTACGTGCTGCTGCTTTTTCATTAACAAAGTAACTTTTGTCCTTTTATGAATAGTGTAAACTTTACACCAACATTTAATAGTAGGAAAGTTTTATATGCTATATTTTGCCATTCATTTTTTTATTCGGTTTTAAGTTTTATTTTTAAAAATGTATGCATATGTATTCAAGACAATGTTGATATTACAGTTAAAGCAGACTCCTTTATTGGAGAGAAATGAGAATACGCTTGCAGTTTCAGGTTTTTTTTCTTAATTCAGTCGGCAGTTTTAGAAAATGCATCAATTAATTAAACAAATTAATTAATTTATTCCTGTTTCAACTGTTGAAATAGTTTTTTTCCATAAATATATTTGATTTTCATTAGTAATTTTTATGTGATATAAATCTAAAAATTGAAATTAATTCACACTTATTTATAAAACGTTTACTTTTTTATTACTATCTTAATTTTTTTTTGTGGATAATATAAAAATATTCCTAATTTTAGAGATAGTAACATCAATGTTTTAAATTTTTTTTTATCTTCCATGTCTCTTTGGATGAGATAATCTGGGTACCACAGAACCTTCCTGGAGCTGCTGCGAAAAAGAAATCTCATAAGTGAGTTTACAACGTTTTTTCTGATTTTGGAATCTAATTTTTTTATGATTTAAAAATTTAAATTGACATATCATTAATATGCTACGTTCTCTAAGATTGAGCATTCTTAATTTTTTCCTTTTATAATAAATAATGCAGCTGTAAACATTTTACAAAAATATTTAATTTGCATATAAATTTTGTATTGTCTTCTGATTAAATATTAGCATAATTTATTTACAAAGATAAAAATTTATTTTGAATGTATTTCTTTTTTGTATTTAAATAGATTATTTATGAATTTTATATCGATTTCATTATTTTTAAAATTATGAACAAAATATTCACTTCGCAAGCAATTCCATACATGGATACATTTATTGTCAAATCGATTTACTTAACAAAACAGGAAGTTAAAAATGATGATAAAATAATAAATATTATTTTTAAAATTCATTTTCAATTAAAATTTTGAAATAAGATATAGTTTATAATATTGCATGTGCATCTTTTATCCAGCAACATGTAGAAAGTATAAGGCATTCAGCATTTAAGAGTGAGAAGAGACCCGTTCTGTATCTATTGCTTACCGTTCTGGTTCCCCACCATCATTCATAGATATTTATTTTTTAAAAAAATATTTACAAAGTAGGATGTTTTTGCATCCACCCTTTAAATACATGCCTGAAAATTAAAATACACCATTTTTTTGTTCAACAAGATATCTACCAAAAAGAAACTACGATTCATTAATACATAATTGAAAATTTTATGAATGTATTATTTCATTATAATACTTATATATACAGATGATTTGGAACAAGTAGAATACTATGTGCAACTTAAATGACTATTTTTAACGGTATGTAACTTAAGCATAGAATTAAGAGTAAGAAGATGGGGAAATAAATGTCCAATATGATTATATTGCATAATATTGAAATTGTCTCTGGAGAAGTAATGGACAGGGATCATTTGCCCCTTTGTGGGGTTATTTTCTGTTCAACGGAGGAAGCGAGATATTGGGAGGCAAGATTTCTTCTTAGTCAAATGATTTCGATCTGTTTTCTGTTTACTTTTTTGTAACTTTTAGTTCTTTATATTTTGTCTGACCATTGGAAGTAATAAAAATATCGAAATTCATTATTTTTAAGTGAGTGTATTTCTTGTGTAAAATCTGAATCAAATGAACATTATGTTTCTAAATTTGCCGCAGGATGTCTCTTCTCAAGACAAACACCCAATCCTTGAACAGTAAACCTCACAATGTCTAACTATTTTCCCAAAATGAACTTGAAAGGCGAAATTTTAGAAAATCGATGGATGTCATATTAGCAGGTTTCTTTAAATGTAGGTGATTCGTGAGGGGCCAGCTCGACAGATTGTGGTCAAATGCACCCTCGATACCACATAAACACAGGTTTGGCTTGGACTTTTAAATTCTTTTGATGTAAATAAGGAAAGGACCAGGGTTCGTTATGTAATAGATGTATGGATATGTTTGGATTGTATTGTTTGAAGCTGTAGGAATTACTTAACTTGATGAACCGGCCCTGTTCCACAGTGTGTCCCATTGCTCTTGCCATAAGGTTAATATCTGTTGCTTCAGTTTTAACTGTAGAACAGATTTTAGTTGTGCAAGATAGTCATTTGGGCATTAGTATCCTTTACTACATTTTTTGCTCTTTGATCGGCAAGCTCATGGCCCTGAGTTCCTGCGTAAATACATATTTAGTTGAATTGAATTCTCGTAACCAGTGCCAGTCTCAAACCTGTCCACCAAAGAGAGTCTAAAGATTGTTGAATATACAAACTAAGAAGGGCCGGGTAAAGATTGTTTTCTTTATTCATATTTTTTATAATCTTAGTTTTACTTTAAGCATGCTCTGTAAACATGTTGGAATGAAAACCAAATTGACTATTGCTGAGAAATCTCGTTTTATGTAGATGGTGCTTCAAGCGAGGATCAGAGTGGAATTTAACTGAATGGTTGTAAGGCTGGCATAAAAAGACAAATCATTCTGTGTTGTATCTGAAGGGAAATCTTGAGCGAGAAGCTCCTGATGAATTACGCTCGTAAATTTGAAATTATTGTAAAGAAATTAATATAAATTAGGTTTAAAGACTTTATCAGATGCAATGTTTTTGCAATATAGCAAAATCGCTGTTATTATTTGTACAGAACTTCAGCCACCTGGTTAATTTTGTCTTCAGAATTTCTTTCTTGTGAAAAGCTAGTTGACTTTTGTATTCTCTGTATATCCTAGTGCGTTTTATATTTTCTGAAATGCTTCGCATACTTATAAAAGCATTAGTTTTTTTGTTTCATTATTCGTAATGACTGAGTTCCACCAATTAATCTTTGGTTTATTTGATTTTCAAATTTAAAAGTGCTGTTCAGACGCTGCATGAATAATAGAAACAAATGTTATTTTATCATGCATGCCTAAGTAGGTGCGATAAAGTTCTTTGTTTATTGGATGGATTGAACACCTTATTTGGGATATAGAATGTCTTTTGGTTGCCAAACGCGTTGAATCGTCTATGAAGAACATGTTGATATTTCGCATCAAGTTATAAGAGATGGAAAGTATAAGATAGAATAATATTTGAGCAATTATTATTATATAATTTTTTATCATATTTAACGGAGTGAGTTTCTTTGGCAACCGAACGAAGATTATTAATTCAAATTCAATCTATAGGAAAATTTCATTGCATAATTGTATTAAAGATTTTTATGGCAAAAACTAAGAACTGTTTTGTTACAGGCATATAATACCGCGAATAGTACTTGGTTTAAATTGGTTTATCAACATAAGTGTTTTTTTTCTTTTTTTTTTCTTTGAGTTTTTGCCATATTGATTGGTCTTTTAATTTTTATGCTTGTGTTTGTGTTTAACAGGAGGAATAAATTACAACAAGTAAAAATTCTATCTTTTTACGCTTTTATCCTTGTTTTGTCTGTTGTATGCTAAAACATCTGGTCTACAGTTTTCAGTCTCAGTGATCTGATTACTATTTTCTTAGTGGAATTCTGTACTTCCTCAGAACCATACTTGAACTGTTGAGATAAGGTTTCAAATTTTGAAATTTTATTAGCAGAAAAAGTAACAGTTACAGAAAAAGCTGCAGGGATATCAGAAAATATCCCAAAACTGCATTGGATGAAAATCCACTTGTGAAGAAGTCCCCTGAAATGTCATTGGAACAATATAAAACAATGATTTCTTTTTACGGGTTTTGATATTGTGTCATTCACATGTGGCAGGGAAATGTTCTGATTTATTTGGTTGAGTTTCTGTGATGGCAAATTGTGAATCCCCTAGTAAGCTTCTAAGTCCTCTTATCTATTTCATTTAGTTTAGCTTGTATTTTTGTACTTTGTAGCAATGACAATAAAATTAAAACTTTAATCAGTGTCGTGCGGTAGGTTTTCATGCAGAGTGTACAGAGAACAACAATAATGATAAAACCATAAAAATGTACATTAAAGACTTCAACTTTCTATTATACATTTGTACACAAAATCCATACGTCTGTCCGTATTACTAATAAAATCAACAATTACATGATCAAAAAACTCTGGTTTTGATTGTAATAAGTGTAACATTTCTTTTTCTGTTGTTATTAGAGATAAATTTCTTAACCTATCCTGGCTCATTGTATTGCGTGCATAATTTTTTTACTCTTTTCAATGCTGAAAATGATCTCACCACCGAAACAATCAAAAATGGAACTGTACAAATTAAATGTGCCAATTTATTTACTTCGCTTAGGGCATCTGTCAAATCATTCAGCATTATATGCTGAATGAATTTCGATAAATTCATTTCGTAGTATGACTCACTGCGATAAAAAACGCATAATTCATTGGTTAGCTTTACAAAATCGAAATGTTTTGCATAAGCTTTCTTTTACGAACTAAGGCATTCATCCGGAAATTTACTTTGATATTTCTTAAAAAAACTAAAATTCAGTAGTTTAAAAAATGTGAGCAAATTAATTTCTTAAAACGGACATCAAACTGACAGTAAATAGTGTCCATTGTTTCATAATATAAAATTTTAAAATGCCGTTTTACACTTGAGTTTTTTAAATTTACCCGACGTTTTTTTCAATTTGGAGGACCCACTACGGAAATAGTCTCTTCATAAACTTCATCAAATGCAAGAGAAGTTCGCCTATTTTGAATTGCATCTTTTACTTCCTCTACTTTTGGACTAGAATATGCTATATCTAAGTTAGTTTTTTTGTAAAATATCAAATAAAACACCAGTATAACTAAACATTTTGGCAAAAATATTTAGAAGAAAATTACCGTTAAATTCTTCAAAAATATGTGATAACTTTTTGCAATATTAATTGTATCGTTATCCCAGCCTTCTGGATTCTCAATAATATTTTCAAATTAATCAGATAGGCCTCGCCTTTTGCTTTTTATGGTATTTACTAAACGAGATGAATAGTTCCAACGTGTTGTTACTAATTTTGGAATTTTTCTTTCAATAATTTCATTTAAAACATGATTTCTTTTATGTAGACATCGAAAAAATGAGATTATGCAAAAAATCGTTGCAAAAATAATTTACAATTTTGTATAAACAATACAGATTGCGGCAGAAATAATTTAAATACATACATGTGCGCAGCAATGCAAAAAGATAGCTTCTGGGAAAATGTCTTTTACTTTTTTCTGCGTCCCATTCAACGCTCCTGCCATGGCTGTCACCCCATCGTAAGTTTGAGCAATCAGTTTGTTCTCACACCCCCAACTCATAATCGGTTCTTGCACAACATTACACAAATCTTCCGCTGAACAATCACCACTAACATCTTAAAAAAATACGAAACCTTTCCACTGGTGCACTACATTATTAACATATGCATAGCACAACCGATAATTGCGATTTGTGAGATATGTCAGATGTTTCATCAAGCATTATTGCAACAAATGACGTTTCTCCTGCCTCATTTCAAATTTCTGAAATTACAATATTTTTTATCGATGCAATAATATTTTGTATTTTATTAGAGGTTCCAGAAAAGACAGTTGCAGTTCTTAGATGGCTTGTTAAAAGGTCATTATATTTACTGATTATAAATTAATTCTATATAATTTCCTAGATTAAAGGAATTTATATTCTCATTGTGTCCACGAAATACATCTTGTTTTATTAAGTAACAAACTATATATTAATATCCTGAGAATATTTCTATTTCTTTTTTACTTTTTCATCGTGTTTAACAATCGCTATGAAGCCTTTTGTTGATCTAACTTTAAATCAATCCTGACGGTACCAATTGTTTTTAATATTATTATGGCATAGTTTTTAGTAGTATTATTGCATATATATGCGATTGTTTTTTTTCATTTTCTTTGCAGCTTCGTGGAGATTATTTAAATCGCTGTCGCCTTGTTTTTTCCAATTATTCTTATCCTTTTCAATTACAACAAAAAATAAACGTGGCCAACAGTATAACTTATTCAATTCATTACAACCGGTTAACCATTTAAAGTTTTTTTACGTAGATTTTTGAAAATGTCGTACACAATGTTGTCTTTTGATCTTAACGTTTTGCAATAGAATAATATCCGGCATCAGTCTACTTAATTTAACGATTTCGTTTTTAGTAGTTACATCTCGTCACAAAAATGGATTTTCCTATAAATCTTTGATTATTGAGACAGGTGAGTTCTAAATTCTGAAACGGGTTATTTATTATGAATATAAATACGATATTTACCTACGAGTTGTCGAAGTATAACTGTAAAAATAGTTAAACTTATGAGAATTCTACTAGCACTGAAGCAAAAAATCATGTGTTGTATGGTGTAATATCGGCTTCGAATAAGCAACACTTCAGGTTTCCACAAAAAAACTTTTATTTTCAGCAAACGTAACACCACAGGGTGCACGCCGGTGCGGTGCCTCATCAGGATGCTTATTCATACCGACAAACCGAACGTCTATTCCGCGTTCAGAAGATTTCACTGTACGTTTTCACAATAGAATAAACTGTTTCTTGTTCGATCAGTGGATTAAATTATATTTATTAAATTAATATAATTTGTTAAAGGCCTAACGAGCATTCACCTAACTAATTTTTCATTAAGTTTACTTATGCATGTAGCCATGTCAGGGCATCTAAAAGAAAATTCTACATTTCAGTAACAAATAACAAGTTTATTGAACATTGCGCTTCGTCATTCTCTTACCGCCTCCCACGATCGAAGTACATTAACTAATTTTTTGTTCACCCTCTAGTGGCGATTTTTCATTTATCACATTCGGCCAGACTGACCTTACAATTGTTCTCAATTGATATAATAATACTCAATTACCAATTAATGCGACAAATATTAACATTAAAAAATTAAATTAAACACAACAGATTAAATAAAATTATTAGCTACGTAATTAACATTTTTCATTCACACAAACAAATACTGTAATTATAATCATTAATAATACACATCTTTCATTAAAAGTAGAAAAATTATTATGTTAGATTTACAAAAACTATAATAACATGTATAATACACTTTTCTTTACTAGTAATTCTTAATACAATTCTAAATTCCAATAAAATTACTTACAACAAAAGTTTTCTAGAAGTTAAATGAACTTAGGAATATTAAATCATTCACAGAATAAATTTAAGACTTTCATATTGTTTGATGAATATTTCAGTATACAGTAAATAATCTTTAAAGCTATTTTTAGAGTCAATAGTTTGATAAGTTCATTGACTTTTAATTACAATTTTTTTTAATACAATTGGAAAGATCTCACCATTTAGGATCCCTCATTCAGATTTATTCCTTGCGAGTGGATTGCGTCTAGGGCTGTTCAGAGAATAGTTATCATCATCACTATTGACACAATCAATGTCACTATCTTCACATCCGAATCTGGTTCATTTATCCATGGTTTAGTTGACTAATGTGAGCTGTTGTTGCGTAGAAGTGGCCTTTCTTTTTTCTTCCAGCTGAATCACACGGTAGACATCGTTCGGCAATACCTGGGTAACAATAACAGGGCCTCGGTACTTAAATTGTGCCTTCGTAAATTGGCCTGAGATTTCGGAGCTCTTTTCATTACAACAATCTCCCCTCGTTCAAACGTCATAGCTCTACACCTTTTTTTATCATAATATTTCTTCACTTTACTTCGAGATTCTTCCTGCCTTCACTATAGATGGATCTTGCCAACTCTGAGCTTCATCAGCTAACTTTCTCAAAATTCCATTGTTGAATCGTGGAGAATAACCGTGGAGCAATTCAAATGGTGTCTCCTTCGTTGATTTGTTTACAAAGTTGTTCACCTTCATGTATTTTAGCATTCCCAATCTTTGTGATTCTGATGTTCCATACCAGTTGTTATGGTAGACCATATTGTTCTGTCAACTCTTTCAACCATTCAATTTGAACATGGTTGCTTCGTACAATTGAGTGTATAATGTATACCATTTTCAACGTAATATTGTTGAAATTGATGCGAAGTGAAACAAGTTCCTCGATCTGTTATTATTTTCTCAGGTAGACCATAAGTGTTTACAAACTTTTCAGAGCCTTCAGCATATGTGATGTTGACGTACTCTTTACTGGAGTCAATTGGACAAATCTTGTGAAATTATCTATTGTGACCAGAAGTTCTTGATTACCCCTTTAGAACTCTTAACAAAAGGTCCTAAATGATCCATATGTGTAACTGCAAAAGGTTTACGACCTGTTTTAATTGGATTTAATAAGCCCGGCTGCTTTCCTGACGGCGTTTTGTTCATGAAACATTCAAAACATTTTGAAATGTGCCTTCGTACACAATGTTTCATATAAGGAAACCAATACAATTCTTTTATCTTATTAACAGTTCTGTCAACAGAAAAATGTCCCATAAGATCATGGAATTTGATTACTGTACTTTTTCTCATACTATTTGGAATAACATAGAGAATATTTTTTTCCATTTTCATTTATGCATCTAAATCAGTGGTTTCCAACCTGTGGGGCGCCCCCTAGGTGGGTGCGAGACAATTGCAAGGGGGGCATCCAGCAGTTTCCAAAACATCATTTTCGAATACGAACCAAAAATATCGAATAGGTGTCAAAAAATGAATCAGCTGTATACATAATCCACAATCCTCGCCACGAATTTTTTGAGTACAAATGCTAAAACATCCTATCCATATTCTTCTTGGAACAAAATATCTCGCTTTCGCGTTTGGAGCCGAGCACCGGTGGGGCGTGGAATCAAAAGTTAAGCACTCGCAACATCCCGGGTATTCTAGTGCTTACTCGCACCAAACTTCGGTAAACAGAAGCATCTGATTGTTTCTGTTGTCTATGAATAGAATTAGCTCGTTAGTAACGCTTGCGATAACCACGTTGATATATACAGGGCCGGCCCCAGGGTAGGGCGATCCGGGTGGCCGCCCGGAACGCAATGATCTAGGGCGCCAAAATCATGGAAAATGAAAATAAACTGGTAAAAAAAATTAAGTTACAGACTTTTATAAAATGCTGTAAAAAGTAAAGAATATTTTTTTTATCATTCTGATATCATATCAATAAATTATTTTTCTTAATATTGCGTTGTCATCGGACCCTTATATTGTAAGTATACCAAATATTATTGAAATAGGTTCACGGGAGTTTTCACAAAAACGCGTTGCAAGATTTGACTGATAGTTTTGATTTTTGATTTCTAAACTAAGCGGAATAAGATCTACTTTTTAACTGCATATAAAAAGGAAGTAGACTTAAAGCAATGCATTATTTGCTACTAATTAAAAAGAATGCATTATTTGCCACAGGGCGGCGCACCAAATTTTTAAAGGGGGGCGTCGGTACAAAAAGGTTGGAAACCACTGATCTAAATAATCAGTTTCTCTTAAACACATAATTTCTTATAAGATGTTTTTCTGCTTTTGTTCTATCATGATCCTTTTTCTGAATATTTCTATTAATTTTCGTGTTTCTGGATCAGCAATGTATCTTCTGATTCCCAAACTAGAGTTTTGCTTATTGTCTCTACGTGAGCCATTTTCATTCCAGGCCTATGTTCTATTTCGAAATCGAATTCTTGAATTAAATCGCACCATCTTGCAATATGAGGATTGTTTGTTTTCTTTGAATTCATGTACATCAGTGCTTGGCAATCTGTCACTATTTTGAATTTTATGCCTAATAAATACTGCCATAATCTTTCGAGAGTCCACACAATGGCCATCAATTCGAGCTTCCTTGAATGATACTTCTTTTCAATTTCAGTTGCCTTTTTGCTGACACAATAAACCAACCACCATTTATTGTCTGTTGCTTGTTGTAAATACATGCCTGATAAACCACTAGAGCTTGCATCACAATGTACTTCCGTTTTAGCTTGAGGGTTATAATGGGCTAATACAGGTTGCTTTGTGAGGCTATTTTTCAATAATCGAAAAGACCGCTCTTGCTCCTCTTCCCACTTGAAAGATTCATCTTTTTGCTAGAGTCGTGATAAAGGTTGTGCCTTTTGTACATATTTTTCCACAGATCTCCGAAAATAACAAGTTAAACCTAAAAATCTACGAATATCATGAATATTCTTAGGAGTTGGAAATTCTCTTATTGATCTAATTTTTCTCATTCCTGGTTTTATTCCTTCTCTATTAACAATAAATCCTAAAAATTCTACTTCCTTTTTACAGAATTCACATTTTGACAATTTTAAAGTCAAATTAGCAGATCTGAGTTTGTCAAATACTTCATTCATTCGTTCAATCATATCAGTCCAATTCTTCCCTAGTATCAAAATATCATCTAAATAACACACAATTTTCTTATTTAACAATGGTCCTAATACTCGATACATTAATCTCTGAAATTCTGAAGGTGCCTTTGCCAAGCAAAAAATCATACGTTCAAACTGACCTGTTTCATCTGGGGGTAATAAAAGCAGATTTTAACTTAGCTTCCTCTGTTAATGGTATTAGGCGATAACCATGAGATGTATGTGAAAATATTACATTCACCAAGATATTCTAATAAATCAATTCTGGGCAAAAGGACTTTATCTTTACAGAAAATTAAATAATCAGACAATTAATATACAACAAGTCTATCCTCACCAGTTTTTTTTCGAACTAACAATACTGGACTGGCATAAGGTGATCTTGTTTCGGAAACTATTTTGTTTTCTTTCCATTCCTTAACTATATTTTTAATACAGCTTCTCTCAGCTGCATTTGTTTTATAGGGACGTAAACAAACTGGTTTGCTTCCTGGAACTTCATTAATTTCCATTTTAGTCAACGTAGTACATCCTAACTCACTTTTCATTGCTAAACAATCTCTATAATCATTAATTAATTTCACAATTTCCAAATTCTTATCATAAGAAATAGTTTCATCAAATTTAATATCGTCTATTTTAATCGCGCATTTATCCTTATTTACAGTGTATGTTGTATCTTCAGTTGCATTACATAGATTATTAAATGGAAGAATAAATTCAGAATTTAAATTCCAATCCTGCGATATATCTTTTACCCTACTCAGACATAGATTTTCTTTTAACTTAACATCAAAAGAGCCATTATTCATAATAGGAATTACCGTTTTAACATTTTTAGTTTCAAAAACAGAATCAAGATTTTTTCTGTTCCCTCTAATAATACCAGACCGTTTTCCTGCTTTTGCCTGAATAAAATTTATGCTATTTTTTTCTATTATAATAGGTTCTTCCGTTTTTAATTTCATTTGTTGATGTTTCGATTCGACTTCCGCTTCAGAAAACGGAATACTATTCGAATACCAAATGTGCAATTTGGAGCCAATTCGGGCGAAAGCGATTTCTGTTTTGTCTAGAAAGTCTCTTTCTACAATTAGGTCAAACGACATGTGTCATCATTCACAATGAATATTTCGAGTGTTGCTCTGACGTCGTCGATTCTTAATTCCACTTTTTCCAAGTGTGAAAGCAGATGCAACAGTAGAGCCAAATCCAAACAATTTTCTCTGTAACGGAATCATATTTAGTTTTAATTTAATTGAATTGCAACCGAATTTTTTACTAAATAAATGCTCGATCCCGTATCGATTAAGCTATTTATCGAATGCTCAGAATTATTTATTTTTGCTTTCTTCATATAAGCATTTAATGGGGTAACGTTTTCAACATTTACCATCAAACTATTTTTATTTTTGTTTATCGAACAATACCGTTGGGTATGTCCATTCTTACCACATTCTCTACAAATTAAACTTTTTCTTTCTTTTGGACAGTCCTTAAATGTGCCCATAATCATTACAGTTGAAACATTTAATTCTATTTTTAACATTACGAGAACTAAAATTCGTGTCACGCTGTTCTTTAGAATAAAAACACTCATTCTTGGGAAACTTCTTAAATTCGCGGTTTTCTCTTATTTCACTTTTGAAATTTTCATTTTTACAGCGATCATTAAATTTGCTATCATAATCATCAAAATAAGATCTTTTTTAAAAAATTTCAACGTTTTAGCTTTCAATACAAGATTTTATTCCGAATCTAGTATTCTCGTACGAATCTAATTTTTCTGCTAATTTATCTGGATTAATGAAATTGGTCCATTCAATATATGATGTGATTACGAATGGTAGAAGAAACATTTTTCTTTAATTGTTCTGTAACAATTAAGTCCTTAAGATCTTCTAAATTAGTAATTTTTAGACCATCTAACCACTCATTAAAATAATTTCGTAACTCATAAGTAAAATCTTTCCATGTATTCTTAATAAATTGTACGAGAATGTTCATAGAATTTCTGCCGAAATCTTTCTGGACTTAATTTAAATCTTTTTAATAACAGTTCCTGCACATAATAGTAATCATTTGCTTTATCGTCCGGTTCGCGGGCAATACACTGGGTTATTTCATATGGTAGATTCCCTGAAAGATGGAAAACCCAATGAGCTTCATCTAAACCCATTCGTCGCGCTTGTCTTTCAAATAATATAAAGTAAAAACTTATATCACCTTCATTCATATCTTATTTTCGCACAATATGTTGCAAATTGCAAGAATCACGCCTTTCTGAATTAAAATTATTCGCATTACCGGCATTTCTTATTGCATTTTCATTTTGTAACTAAAACTCACGAGCTGCTTCTTCGTCTTGTTTTTGGGTTAAGCGATCTTTAATAATACTATCCAATAAAACTTTAACAAATTCTTCTTCATAATTTTTTGAACTAATAATTATGTTCCTTAAATCTATTACCTTACAATCTTGGGGAACGGTTTCTCCTAATTCAGTAGCTAAAGTAATTAAATCTTATCTTTTTCCCTTTCGCCAGAAATGAAGTCATTTTAGAGCTTACAGAAATCAAAAGCGAAAAAATATAAAAGATAACTAACTTGCGTATTTTCATTTCTTTTATTCCATGTTGATGTAACTCGTAGTTTCAAATACCTTTCGTCATAAATTCTTCCTTTTTCTTCATCTAAAATTAATCCTTACTTACGAGGAGCGTATTCCTATTTTTAATCGTAATTCACAAACATACGAGTTTTGATATCGGAGAAGAAAACAAAACAAGCATCAAAGGGTGATGATACATATTCCGCTTCTGAAATGTTAAAAAACCTAACGAGCATTCACCTAACTAATTTTTCATTAAGTTTACTTAT
The DNA here is from genome assembly GCA_030067965.1 of Latrodectus elegans. Classification (NCBI taxonomy): domain Eukaryota; kingdom Metazoa; phylum Arthropoda; class Arachnida; order Araneae; family Theridiidae; genus Latrodectus; species Latrodectus elegans. The sequence goes on along the minus strand of CM057812.1, from coordinate 70,187,037 downwards.
GCATATAGCCATGTCAGGGCGCCTAAAATACTACACTTCAGTAACAAATAACAAGTTTATTGAACATTGCGTTTCGTCATTCTCTAACCGCCTCTCACGATCGACGCACATTTTTTTCCAATGGCAGATTGTAGACAGTTGCAACTGCAACAGTCTATTAATCTAATGTTCCCTGATAGCAAGGAACCGGCCAGATACATCGACCTCTTAGCCGCCGAGGCATTGCCCCGGGTACACCACAGGGGGTGGGCCACCATCGCACCCTCACACATGCCATAGGGACCCGTTTATAAGGTAGGCATCATTCATACTTCATTCACACACACAAGGAAAGGACAAAGACTGGATAGAGAGAGAGAAAGTACACGATCGACGTACTGACTAATTTTTTGTTCGCCCTGTAGTGGCGATTTTTCATTTCTCACAAATTTAATCCACCGATTAACCACATCCACAATTAATATCAATAATTGTTTTTAACATTTGGAAATCATACATTCTGCGAGAAACATATTGACAATATTTGAAAACAAAACCAGGGATATGGTGTTAAAGATATAACTTATATACTGTGTGTAAGACACAGTAAATGGTAAAATTTAGAATGCTCTGTTAAAACTCGTTTTTTTGTCTAACAAAACAAAATTGTTTTTTAACGAATTATTTCTATAAATATAATACATAACCGAGAAATTACTTTACCCCACTTAAATATTCCCCTTTGTATGAAATATTTCTTTTATATTTCCATGAAAACAAAATCTTACAATATATAAACTTAAACATTAACCGTCTGCTAAATCGTATGGCCAGTTAATCAGTTAAAAAAACCAAAAGCGCTTCGGTATTGAGACCCCGTTCTAATACAACGTTTAATAAACCGTACCTTCAGATGATTCTGAATTCCAAGTGCTGGAATATTAGCTGTACTTGCCAAGATATAGTATGCTGCGCTTCTCCAGTGGCTCGTACATAAAAAGCGTGATTTTATATTAGGGCGCAGTGAGTACACATTAAAACTTCCTATGTTTGTTTTCTTTTAAACGCGTTATAGTGCAGCACCTAGTACCGCACGCACTGCGGAAATACAAGCAAGCAAATGAACATGATATTTGAATATATAATAAATAATACTTATATATTATATACCATATATAAAGATAGGCAGATATAGGTGCAGAAAATTATGAGAGACATATGGACCGCACGCCACTGGTTTTAAGGTATGTTTTATCCAGTACACAAGTTTTGATGTGCTATTATTAATTTTTAAAATTTTTAGCACAAATATTGAAGTACTTCAAAACATGATGAAATTTTCCGATACACATGCGATTGAGTTTCCTTTCAGAGCAACATGTGACTGATATTTTTTTATTAAAATTAAGGCATCCAAATTGTAAGCATAGTTTTTGAGTATGCTAAATTACCAATGTAGTCCACTTTGGAAAAGACAAGTTTTTCTCAAAGTCAAAAGGAATTGCAAAATATTCTGATGTTGGCATCTGATCTGCAACCATACGAATACGTCTTTTCTCTTTACTCTGTGGTGATCTATTTTATATCAATCCACCGCTTAGGCAGAGAACAAGTGAAGCGGTCTGACTTTCTTCTCATTAATGTAAAAAGAACTCACTTCCAGATGGGCCATGTAACGCCTAACTCTGAAATTGTATTAGGTCTGTAATTAATATTTTAATTATTTAGATTTAATAAATAGTCTGTTATAAATTTCTAACTCATTCAACCTTCTTAATGATCTGATGATATATGCATCATCTAACTTCTAAAACTCTTCAGCCTTTTCAAGTGTTCAACGTTTTCAAATTTCGCCATTCTTATTCGTTCAAAGTCCCATAGGCTCATTTTTTTAATCACAAATATTTCCTGTATCTTTGGACGATTTCTTGAAATTTAAAGTAAATTCAGTTGAAAATATCTTGTAATAATTGCTCTTCAATGGCATTATATCATCTTGCTGTTACATCACACTGTGTGATATTATTGTCCTTTCCTTGTATGAATGGGTTATGAATGGTTGCCTACCCTATAAACGCGAGTACCCATGGCATGTGTGTACTGAGCAAGTCGGACTCCACACCAAATATGGTTCAGTTGGAAAAGTGGAGCTGCGCATCCCGTATTGCCAGCCTAGCTGGCACACAGTGGCGTAGTGACGGGTGGCAAGGGGGTCTATCATGCCCTGGGCGCAGCTTACAGATAATCGGTAAATCATTTCAAAACTAAACAAAATTTTTCAGAAAATTTCAATCGATTTAGTTTTATTAGAACATTAATTTTATTCAGCGAAATAAACTTTTTAATTTATAATTATTGTGTCATGTCCAGGGAAAAATAAAAAAAAAAAAAAGCTCCAAAGAGGAATCAGATTTGGAAGAGAAAAGGTTGTTGATGAAAAGTGAGGAAGAGCTGCAGGAGTTTGCCATAAATGAAACTCTTTAAGTTTCTTTTAATAAACTTTAAAGTTTTTTGTCGAAATTTCAATGTTTTTTGAAATATTATTTGACGTGCTATTTTTAATTTCTCATAGCAGATTAAATAATTTTATTTAACAAGCAGCACTTCACTAATATTTTTGATATCTTTTTATGATAAAAATGTGAAGTATTTAATCTCATTTTGATTATAATAACGTAATAAACAATTATGCGCAAAAAAAGAAAATTTCATGTAACTAAAATATTATTAATGAAAACTTGTGTAAGAATTTAAACGTACTTATATAATAACAGAAAAGTCAGATTTTACTTAAGTTATCAAGAAGCGGTATAGAAAGATCCGTTTCAGTAGTTATTGAGACGTAGTGAAATAGAACTATTCATTGTCCCAAAATAAAATTAAAACCCTTGTATATTTTTTATCTCAGGCTTTTACTGCTGTAGCCATTCAGTCTAGTGTCGCTTTACAATCGAGAGAAAATTCCTTCTGAAATGTATTTCATATTAGCGGTTCCCTTTGTCAAAAATATTGTGTCTGGCACCAGACTGACCTTCAAAGAAAGAGAGAAAATTTTTCATAAAATAGCACTACAGTATGCCCCCTAGGGAATTGTCTTCCTGGAATAGAAATGGAGGGGATAAAGAGCTAATTACCTCCAAATTCTGGGAAAACACATAAACTATCCTTCCTTTTTATTGTTCACACGGTTAGTATTTCGTTTCTTCCAAAATATCGCTTCATCGGAAACAGAAATGTAAACTTTTGAAAATCTAGAGTTTTGACATTTAAAATATTATTGCCGTAAGTTATATTTTCCTGTCTACCATGTACGAGAGTTTACACAATAAAAATAACGGCCTAATTTTAAAATATAAAGTATTTTAACACAGAAGACAATTTTTACTGATTGACTTCAACTTGTAAATAAATTGTAAACAGAAGAGAAAATGGAATTGACGTGAGAACATATTCGCGCTATGATTTTCTACGATTTTAAAGCAGGATTAAATGAAGAATGCGTTCAACGGTTGCAATTAGCATTTGGTGATGAATCTTCAGCTCGTGCTTCTGTGTTCAGATGGTTTAGAGAATTTTGAAGAGGTCGCAATTTTCTTCAGGATGAAGAACACACAGGAAGGCCGCCGTCGGCAGTAATCCCGGATAATGTGCCTGCCATATGAAAAATGTTAATGGATGATAATCGCTGTACCTATCAAATGATACAGAAGGAATTTAACATTGGATCCGCAGCCATATACAAAATCATTCATGAAGAATTACATATGAAAAAAGTAGTTTGCCGTTGGGTTCTCCATAATCTAACTGCGCACCAAAAAGAGGAGCGTATCATAATCTGTAAAGAAACTCTTAAATTGCTGAATGATGGTGGCCACCGCATCATTTCTAAAATTGTAACAGGTGATGAAACGTACATACCGTTTTTTGACGTTTCAACACGTCAAGAAAGCCAAGTATGGGTTTTTGAAGATGATTCCACGGCGACAATGGTGAAAAAACAACTGAAAAAAGTGATGTATGCCGTTTTCTTCAGAAGTACGGGATTTGTCAAAGCCATCAAGTTGGAAGGACAGAAGACAGTAACAGCAAACTGGTATACCAGTAAATGTCTTCCAAAAATTCTACAAGAACTGAATGTAAGGGGACTAATGCTTCACAATGACAATGCATCTTCACATACAGCCGGATTAACAGTTGAGTTTCTTAAACAAAAACAAATTAAAGTGATCGAACATCCGCCGTATTCACCTGATCTAGCCATGTGCGACTTTTGGTTATTCTTTAATGTAAAAAATAACTTACAGGGTTGTCGTTTTCATTCAGAAAAAGTGATTGATGTGGCTATAAATGCATTTTTCCCATGTATTCCAAGAAATGAATGGCTTGAAGCATTTAATCTGTGGAAAATTCCTCTACAAAAGAGCATTGTTGCTGGAAGAGACTACTTTGAACACACCTAAAATTTTGTAAGTATAACTTTAAAAACCTAGTTGTATCTCAAAAATTTCAGAGTGACCCTCGTATTCTTTCAATATGAATATTTATTTCATAATTTTGCTTGTATAAAACTGGTGCTAACATATTTTTGCAGAGTGTTGAAAATTAAATATTAAATTACTTTTTTGTTAAAACTATTCATTTAAAAATACTTTATACAATCTTTAAATGTTTTGTTTGGGGAAATAATTTTTATTTGACTCGTAATTTTGTTGGCTTCACATTAGCACCTTATACTGAAAATTCTTTTTTCAAATGGTAGAAATTAAAAATCTATGAATGTTTTTTTTCTTTTCTGTATGTTTAAACATACAGAATCTTCTTTAATAGCGTAACAACCTATTGTAGGTTTTAGCTATCTCTACAGCATTCCTTAAACATGCAGAATATATTTCTTAATTCAATTTATATATATATATATATATATATATATATATATATAATATAATATAATATAATATAATATAATATAATATAATATAAAATCTTTTAACTTGAAAAATTCGTTCAAGAAATTTATAAAGAAATCGTACACATTTCTCATTCTACATTGTAAAATTTTAAAAATAAGATCGTCTTTAAATGATTTAAATTTATTGAAAAAAAAATTCATGCTCATGCCATTGCATGAACAGCACTTCCAAAATGATTTTTAATAGAAAAATGTTTTTTAATAAAATATATTTTAATATCTTAAAAAATGCCTTTAAAATACGAAGAAAATTTTCTCTGCTATGATAACTAATTGAGAAAATTTATGTACATAAAATTATGCGATATAACAATTAAAATATACTTTTTGTCTCATCACTTTTAATTCTTGATATTTTGAATCATTGAAAAAGTTGAAAGAACAATATACAGTGCATCAGTTTGGAGAAAAAAAAATTATTTTTAATAATATTATATATTGTTTGAATGAAAATTTCTGATTATAATAGATATACACAGGGCTCGGAGTTGTCCTGATATTCCTGATTTTTTAAAAAGCGTCCTGAAATGTCCTTATTTTTTAAAATAAATCCTGGAATTCTTTACTTTTTTATTACATTCTTTTGAAAGTTTAATTTTAATTTATAATTTTATATTTTTCAGTAGTAAATTTTTCTTTCAGTGGAATATATTTTTTCTTTCAACTGTTTTCTATGCAAGAAGAAAGAGAAAACTTTCCCCCTTTTTTGTTTTCTTTCAAACCGGAAATAGGGTGCCATACATTCGTCTCCGCCTCGCTTTCAGCCATTGCTCATGTATGTCTGACGTCAAAAAAATTTAGGTTTGGGTTTACCATTAAATTCTATTTTCTGCTTTTACAGACAAAGATTCTGATTTTAGTAGTGCACAACTATTTACAATGATGGCGAAATTGTTAGAATTATTCTCATACGTTTATGCGCATGTGTGAAATGCTTATCGCGCCATTTTGAAAGATATTGATTGTTGTTTTGAAGAATGTTTATTAGCTAGCTCAGAATTTTATTTTTTAAAGACAATTTTCTATTAAAAATGACAAGGAAAACGAAATTTTCTGACAAATGGTTGGAACTGCAAGATGGGAATAAATGCCTAATCAAGACCTAGTGCCGAAGTGTTGACGATGTTCATTCTGCGGAGTGCTTCGTATGCAAAAGCAAATTCAGTGTTTCAAATATGGGTTTTAGACAAGTGCTTGCTCCTGCAGATGGATTAAAACACAAAAAAGCTGTTAACTGTTACAAGAATCAAACACTATTTACTATCAAGTCATCAACTTCATCTGAATCCTCGACATCGATTGTAGTAGTGAATAACAAATCATGGCTTCCCAAAACGACATCAGAGAAAACCATTAAAGCTGAAACCATTTTTAATTTTGGTGGCAATAAAAAATAATTATTCTTTTTCATCTTTGAATGATTTAGCTAACATTTACGGAGAAAAATTTGGTTATTCCTCCATAGCAAAAAATCTCAAATTATCTGAAAAAAGTCAGGTATATGAATAATTTTGGATTATGTCTGTATTTCGAAACTCTTTTTTGTTTCGGAGTATCGGCACTTCATATTTTGTTTTACGTTTCTATGAAACTACTACAAAACAAATAAAGAAACAGTTTGATATTTTCATCCCATATTGGTCTGATAAACAAGATAAAAATGTCATTTGTTACCTCAAATCACATTTTTAGGGCCTGCTTGAAGCCAATAAAATTTTAAAAATTGTTTGACAAATGATGTGCTATCTGCTGCTAATGCAGAGATTGCATCTGTGAATGATAAGTTAAAAAATTGCAGTATTAAATTATCAGAATTAAATCCTAATGCATCCAGTTCAAAGTGAACATTATTCAGTTATACATAAATTAACTGTTAATTTAAAGCATTTATCACGTAACTTATTAATTTTCAAAAAATGTTCAGTATAGAAAGTTTAAATTTCTGTATCATTTTTCATATTGTTGTATTAAAAATTGAAAAACTCAAAATTTATTAAATAGTTTATTACTTTCTAAAATGTGTTTGATGCATAAAACAGAAATTAATATGTAAAAGTAACATTGGTTTTGTTTAATTATTGAAATATGTCCTGAAAAATGTCCTGATATTTCTTGAAAATAGTGTCCTGAAAAAAAATTTCTGTACGTCTACCCCATACATAATTTAACTTGAATTTATGTGTGTTTTGATTTTTAATTTAAGAAATTTGCAAAATATTTCTGTTGTCTGTATTAACGTTCCGTTGCTCATTAGATATTTGCTTTGATAATGCTATGGCATATATTTTAGTTATCTAAACTGAAATTAGGTGGAGACTTATTAACAAAAGTCTTCTAATTTTGGAATCAGAAAAATATATTTTATATGGTATAAAAAGGAAAAATTATAAACTATCAATATTACGTTTTGTGATTTAAATTTTTTACAATATAATTTTGGTTTACCTTAATGGACTTAATGATATAATTTAAAAAGCTATTTTTTAAATGCGAAATCTCCCATAAAGTTAAAATTGTTTTTCGCAGGAATTTTTCTGAAATAAAAAAATGACATTAAATTATCTGTGTGTGTGTTTAATCTGATAAATGAAATGTTTAAAATGATAGCATTGTGAAAAGTCAGATGAGTTATCCTAAATTAGGAGTATAAAGTCTTACCTAATTATTATTTTGCAATAGTTTGTTAAGTTAGTAATATTATACAGAATTTTTGAAAATATGTTAAGATAAGTTATAGCATACGTTCAACACCAAATGATCAACAATTTATAGAATCTTTCATAACTAAGCTAATGCACAATTAATAGGGAGTAAAAATGTTTGTTTCAATTGGTTAACAATCTAGGAAAAAAAAAACATAAAAAATTTTATAAGACATTGTTACGGAAATGTTTTAAATCATTAAAATAAATTTTCTTATAAGTTAAAAATTAATTGATAAATAAATAAATATCCCAACTTCAAAACTGCAATATCCGCATCGCAAGGCTTACAGTGCCCATATCTGTTTTCCTAACCGAGGGCCCTGGAGTGCGAAGCATACGTCCCGGTTAGGTGGTCAGCCTAAAGCTAAATCCCCGGTATTTAGTTCCCAAGCATGATTGGTACTCAGTTAATCTATCGACTGAAAGGATGAAAGATTGAGTTGATCTAGACTGAGAATCGAACTTTGGAACTGTATCTTGGGAGCACAAAGTCACCGTGCTTAACAAATGTAAACGTTTGGGTGAATTTTTATCATACAGATTTCCTTGGAACAGAAGTCTATAGAGCCGCTATACTCAACCTGCGGCCCAGGGAGGTTTTTTGGTTGGCCCAATTATTAAACTAGGTAGTTACAACTTATTTGTAAACAACTTCAAAATTCGCGCCCTTCAAAGAGTTGGTAATTGAACGGGAAGTATGGGAATGTAAGCAATATCCATAATTTGCTTAAATTGGAAACGCAAACTATCCTAATCTATGGTTGCGCAAACGATACGGAATACGCGGCGCGGGAATCCCCTTACAGGTCTGTAATCTATGGTTGCGCGAACGATACAAAATACGCAGCGTCGGGAATCCTCTTAAAGGACTGGTCACGCGCAAACGCGGACGGCGGGGCGACTTGCGAAGCTAAACATTGTTTGTGATGTGTAATGAGACGTGTGTATTACTCTTGTGTAATGAGACGTGTGATTTAATTGGCAAGTCGCCCCGCCGCTCGTGTTTGCGCGTGGCCAGACCGTAAGATCCATGGACCTAAGTGCGTGTCGCTTTGATTGTCGATCGAAACTAAACTTGTTATAAATTTAATCTAAATTATTAAACTAAATTTGTGTACATACCCGCGTCCTCTGCCAAATAATAGTTTTGTTTTTTAAATTAAGTATACCTATTATTTTCAAAATAATGTCATGAGTGTCGTCGAAGTATAAAAGAAAAATATCAAGTGAAAATAGATTGTTTCAAGATTAGTGGGAATCTGGTTATTTTGTTGTGGCAAATAAAAACAACGCAGCTACTTGTTTGATATGTCGGGAAAGTATCATATTGAAGAAATACAATATTTCTCGTCATTTCACTTCAAAACATAAAGATTTCGACGAAACGTTTCCTCCCGCATCGTCTTTGAGAAATGAGAAATTGAGTTTTTTAAGAGATCATTGCATGAGCAACAAAATGTTATGTTCGCGGCATTATCACAAGACTCGGCGGTAACAAAAGCATCGTATGAAATTTCTTACATTCTTGCTAAGCACATGAAGCCATTTACCGATGCGTAAATTGTAAAGGAATGCTTTATTAGTGCTGCTAATATACTTTTTGATAAATACTATTTGTTTTTTGTTACTGTATCTGATATAAAAAAAATACAGCTTTCGGATTCAACCTGCACCAGGCGTATTGAAGACATTTCTAAATTTATTTCCGATGATATATTAAAATACCTAAGAAGATGCAAGTTTTTCAGTTTAGCATTTGATGCCAGCACCGATATTTCAGCAACATCGCAGTGCTCGGTGTTTGCTAGATATTGTACAGAAAACAATGAAATTCATGAAAACTTTTTAAAATTACTGCCTATGAAAGATCAAACCCGAGGCACGGATTACCTTAATACTATTTGTAATTTTTTAGAACATCATGAAATTGATGTGCAAAAAATCGTGTGTTTGTGTGCAGATGGTTGTCCTTCAATGACTGGATCCGAAAATGGCTTCATTTCATTATTTAAGAAAAAATATAATTGCAGCAATTTAATAACATTCTATTGTATTATCCATCAAGAAAACTTGGCGGCCCGTGCTGTACAACCAGAAATAGAAGCTGTAATGAAAACAGTTATCAATATTGTCAATTATATACGAGGAAAAGAACTGAACCACAGAAAATTTAAAACCCTTCTTGAAGAACTGGGAAGTGAGCACAGCGACGTTCTTTTGCATACCTCGGTGCGATGGCTTAGTAGAGGAAAGGTTTTGGAAAGGTTTTTTTCATTACGCCATGAAATAATCCTATTTTTAGAGCAAAATAATAAAGGGTACCCAGAATTACAAAACGATGAATGGGGGTGTCTTTTAGGTTTTCTATGTGATATTACGGAAAAACTAAACAATCTCAGAGTCTACAAGGCGAAAATAACTTAGTGTCCAATATGGCAAATAAAGTGTTTGCATTTGAGGAAAAGCTAAGTATTTATTATAATGAAATACAGAACAAAAAAAAAAATAAACAGCTGCACAATTTTCCAACTATTATAAAAACCAGAGAGGACGGTATTAACATTTCAGAAGAAAGCTGCTGCATTATTTCAAATTTTATAACTGCACTATTAAACGAATTTCAAAAAAGGTTTCAAGATCTCAGAAAAATAAAAAATTGTTTGTTACTTGTAGAAAATCCATGGCATTTAAAGACACCAACTATTTCTGAGTTGGCTTCAGTTTTAAATTGTAATTACTCGGAGTTGTTTGATGAATTTATTGATTTTAAAAATGACACCAACCTGGAAGTAATTTTCAAAGAAAAAAGGGAAAATGTGGAATTTTGGCTTTTATAAATTTGTTCCCCAAAATTATAAAAGCGTGCAAAGATGTGCCCAAATAATGCTAACATTTTTTGGGTCAACGTATGTGTGCGAATCATCTTTTTCAAAGATGAAATACACAAAGAGTGTATATAGAAATAAACTGACAGATTCCCATTCGTATGATATAATAAGAGTAGCATGCAACGACAAGCCAGATATTGATAAAGTTTTAAAAAAATGCTCTCAGTTCCAAAAGTCTCATTATAAGTAAGTAAGCATCTTTATTGAAGTTCTTTTTTACATTAAACTAAATAATTCATTAGGTTGATATTAATTTTTCATTTATACACCTAATTATTTTTTACTTGCGGCCCGGGCTACCGTGACTGAAACGTGTTTGTGGCCCCTATAAAAAAAAGGTTGAGTATGTCTGCTATAGAGAAATGTGGGACTGAAAGATGTTACTCAGCAGTACATAAGAAATTAAACCAAAAACTCTATTAAAACTTCCAACATGCCTTATCTCAAACGACCAAAAGAGAAGAGGTTGCCATTCAAATACTTTTTACTATTTCTGCATCAATTGCAAGCTGCGAACGTTCATTTAGAAAAATAAAATTAATTTTGACTTATTTATGATCCACCACGAGTCAAAACTGTTTAAGTGATTTAACAATATTAAGTATAAAAAAAGAAAAATTTGAAATGATGAACTTTGATTAAGTAATTGGTCAATTCGCTTCATCAAAGGCAAGAAAAATGTGAATAGTGTAGTATGTTACATTGGGAATAATTACATCTGCTTATATCTATAATACGTAACAAATTATTTCTCGTTTAAAATTTTTTTTATGTTTTTAAAATAATTGTATTAGTATTTAAAATCAATTATGTCTTTTTATAATTAATTATAAATTGCATAAGTCCGGTTATTTTAATGACACTTTTCCAAATTCAATATAAGTATTTTTTTTAATTACAATTGAATTTTGTTTAAATTTAAAGCTGAGCTTGATACCTTAAATTAATGCATTTCCGATTATTTTAGAGTAGGTACAACATTATTATTTATATTGTATTCTTATTACAATTATACCATGTTTATTATAATGTATCATATATCGTTATATTTCTTTTATTACTTAATATATTTTATGCCCATATTTGTATTGTAGTATTATTTACTTTTCAAGGGGGCGCCAAAAATAGTATCGTATCCGGGCGCCAATTATGTTCACTACGCCACTGCTGCCATACGACAACATTATTTTCCTTATTTGAATAAACCTTATTAACTATTCCATTTTAATATTATAATGGGTTAATTTATTTCTTAAAAAAACGACACTATTGAAATTTATAAATTATTTACTCCTGTGGCAGTTCAAATACAATAGATAATTTATTTTTCATACATGGTTTGAATTTTAATAATTTACATCTAATGGTGACCAAGAAATTAAAAGAACAATTTTTAGATTTCTCCATAGCAGAGAGAAACGAGTGGGTTATAAAACTAGATTTTTATTATGATCTTAATGCACTATATAGGAAGGTTTTTTGTGCCAAAAATTGGTCATTAAATTGAATAAATAACTGTTAAAGAAAGTTGTTTTGAATATATTCAATTGAGAGTCTTAATATAAATTTTAATTAAATTTAGAAAATGAAATTAAGTGAAGCACATTCCTATTATGCTGTGTTTTCCTAAAGTAGATGAACGAATACTAACACGATGATCATTGGTCCGTTTGTTGATGCTGAGGTAAGCAGCGAGGAGCCGCTGATGTATTTTAGAAGGATTATTATCAATAGAGATAACTAGACATTAAATTTGTTATTTAACATGAGTTATATTTTGAAAAAAGAGACTAGAGATTTCATACATTAATTTAGTCAATTACTCCCAGGAATAATTTGCATGGCAATTTAAAATTTTGAAGATCATATGGGTCGTAAATCTCAATACTTTAAATTTTACGATTTTTTCTTTTTGGTAATTTTTTATAAAATCTAAATGCTAAGTATTTGATGTAACTTGTAACGGTTGGCATTGTCATATTCTTCCTGATTAATATATTTCTGAAATATGGTTCAGCAATTCTTATTAATATTAAGATTTTATTTTGCTGCGATTCTTGCATCCTTAGGTTGGTAATGCACGCTCCTCCCCATACTGGGGAAGCATATGTTGTGATAGGTCTTAGCATCGTTTTGTAGATGAACAGTTTATTTTTAAGTGTTAATTGGGAGCCGCGAGACACTGTACCATAAAAGGGTATAGTATAGTACTAGCACCAATGGTTTTGCATTTGATATCATTTATGTGTATTTTCCAGGTTAGGTGTTAATCGATTGTTACTCCCATGTAATTAACACTTTCCTGCCATGGGTTGAGGGTTCCGGCCATGTTAATATTAGAACAGCTACTTCTCTTCCTTGTGAAGATCACCGCCTTTGATTTTTTAAAAATTTTTATCTTCCCGTGACGCATCCAGCCTTCAATTTCATCTAAGGGTTCATTGAGGTTGTTACTAAATATTTGGTGGTTTTGATCACTGGAGAGGATAGCGGTGTCATATGCAAATTGGCATATAACATTATTGCATTGTTTGGGGATATCATTGATCTAAATGTTGAATAGAATGGGGCCCAGCAGGGATCCTTGGAGGACGCCTGTACAAATGAGTTTTTCTGCAGAGTATGTGTTTTTAACTTTTACTCGACAAAGGTTCTGCTAATGAGATAATTTTCTTCTTACTAATTCCTTTGATCTGAAATCCGATCAGATCCATGAGGTCGTCCGCTTTTAATTTTAAAACAGCCAAACAGGGCTCCTTTAGGAGATCCTCACGAAGTAGACCAGCTCAGTCTAAAAGATGTTTGGGACTGGGTTTTAACTAGATAGCAAGCCTAATTAGATAGGGGGAACTCATAATGTAACAGTTTTAAAATTCGGCCATCTTGCCAAACTCTGTCGATGGCCTTCTCAATATCTAAGAATATACCTCCAGTGGAGCTTTTTTGGTTTTTTACTCACTGCTATCTTTTTCACAGCTCTTATAGGAGTTGGTCCGTGGTTGATAAATTAACTTGAAACCAAATTGCTCTGGTATTATAATAGAGCGAGTGTGTTGCCTTGAAGTCTAATTTATATAAAGAATGAATTTTTCAGTGATTTTTGCCACACGGTGGGGAGGAGGGAGATGGGTCTGTAATTACGGGTAATTTAGGGTTGCTCAATTGTTTTTTAAATGGTTATTATTACTGCTTTCTTCCAACGAGAAAGAAAGTAGCTAAAATTCATAATATCGTTGATTATTGTTGTAAGAAGTCCGATTGCGATAATTGGGAGTTGTCTCATTTTATTCGATATCTTCCAGTGTTCTTTTTAGGATTGAATTATTTCTTTAACCTCAGCTGCAGTCACTTGTCAAAATTTAATTCCTGATTTAGGTGGAAAGTCGGAATGTTGTAAAAATAGCTATTATAATTCTAGTTACGATTTCTCTACCTGTATCAGGATTTCTAATACTGTTCAACTGAAATTGGCTCGAATGAATTTGATAATAAATTTGTTTTTTCTGCATCAGAAGAAGCCATTGTGGTCCCTTCTGTTTGTACAGAGAGTGTTTGTTTATTGTTTTTATGTCGAAGCTTGTTAAATAACTGTTCCAAGAGTTATTGTAATGCACAGCTATTTCTTTATTAATGATCTTTCTTAGCTTATTGATTGTTTTAATATTGGGGATTCTTTGCCTTTTGAAAAATTTTCTTAGTCTGCTTGGCTTATTAATTAAATCAATAATTATATCCAGCAAGTAATTAGGTTCAGCATTTGTTTTTGAATTTTGGCCATTTTCAAAGGCTGGGTTTATTGTTTTGGTAATTAAATCAACTTTTCTGTTGATGTCTTCTGTGCAAACGGATTGTTTTTTTTTCTTTCTGAGAAGGGGAATTCATCATTTATATGTTTTTGAAATCTCTGCCAATTTATGATAAGCTTGATATTTTGTTTAGTGTTAGTATCTGTCCATAGAATGTTATGACAGGGTAGTGGTCAGAAGATAACTCATCAGCTGTGCATTTCTCTCTATGGGTGCGGGGACATGTTTAGACACGAGAAGGTCAATGTAGTTGAAATGTGATCTGCCGTAATGGGTTGGCTGTGACTAATGGAAGAGCGAGAAATCGGAGTTCTCTATAAAATTTTCTAGGTTTATTGTCCATTAATATTTTGGTAAGCGCAATTCCAGTTTCGATGCTTGGCATTGAAATCTACGGCAATAATTAAGTTGTGTGTGTGTGGTATACTCTGAGACAATAGTTTCAATATCAATTATTAGTGAATTACTACAAATAGAGGGGATGTATAGGGAAGCAAACACATCATTGTTGTCAGGCATGTGCAGTTTAACAATTGTGGCCTCCACGAAATATATAGTCTGGGGGTAGTAAAGTTGGATTGAGATAATTTTTTTTTACTTAGAATAGAGCAGTACCGCCTTGGGATTCCCCCGAGATGTGGTTAATTTCATAGTTTGATACTTTAAATTTAACTTTCTAGCTGGGTAGGTTTCCTGTTGTATTATTATATCTGGGTTATTTTCTGTGATAAAAGTTTTAAATTCTGTATATGTTTTATAGGAATTCCGTGAGCATTCCAGTACATAATTTTTAAGTTTGCTGTGTTTTTAGTTATCACATTTTTATATTCCACGCTGAGGTCTTTATAAAATATGTAAACTTTATCGGATGGATGTTGCGTCTTTTCCATTAGAGGGACAGTTTTTAATAAAGTAGGATAAGTTTTGAAGATTATTCTTAGTTCCTTGAGTAGTTTGATAGTTACTTGAAAGTTTTCGATGTTTAGGTCAGAATTGGAGATTGTTTTTTGTTGGCTGGGAGGGTTCCGAACTTTGGGCATCTATTTTAGCTTAAGAAGGGCCTACTCTGATGAAGTTTTTGTTATTTGTGACCTGGGTGGTTTTTCTGTTTTTGTTAGCTGGATTGACCGGGTAGCCTCCGTGTGATGTCATATGTTTTTGTTTGCAGTTGTAACCCTAGATGTTTCCATTTTCTGGTGTGGGCATTCTCTAGATATATGTTGAGTTCTACATTTAACACATTTGGTGTTCAAAAAGCAGGCTGCTGAATAATGGCCGAAGCCCTAACAATTAAAGTACTGCATTGGTTTTTTATTGACATATTTTTCAGTTACAACTGGGTTTAGTATTTCTGTTAATTAAAATATTTTTGGGGCTATTTCATTGGAGTTGAGTGTTATCAAAAATCACGTGATTTGCTGAAATTTCCTCTACGCCTCTAGATTCTAGCTCCTTTTGGATTAACTCAAGAGGGATAAAGGGTGGCGTATATTTTATAACTGCCTGAATGTGGTTTTTTCTCCGTGGCAAATTTAATAATCTGGCATTCTATTCTGTTTTTCGTGAGATACTTGGTAATTAATCGGTAGCTTTACGGAGAGAATAGGTAAACTTTTAAGTATTCTCCGCTAAGTTTTGCTGTTAGTCTTTTATCGAAATTATTTTTGGGATTGTTGAGGACTTCATTAAAATTGGCTTCAAATTTGACTAGGATTGGGGGGGAGGGATTTATATTTATCGGAGGCATTATTTTCATTATTGTTTACATTAATGTTAGTGGTTTGTTTTATCAAATTCTGTTGCAAGGCTGTAAATTTAATGTTAGTATAGGTTAGTTCAGGCTGAGCAAGCTGCCTAAGGCTGGTGGTGCGAAATCTTTATCTTTTTGCTTCTTCTTTTTCAACATTAATATCAGAATCACCATTAGTGTTATTCAATACAACATTTTCACATACATTGGTATCAGTACTACAAATTTCATTATTTATTATTGGCACAAAGTATTAACTAGCAAATTATTTTTAGTATCATTTTAGGCATGTTTATTGTTAATTTTAATAGAATCAACTTCATCTGAGTCAGAGGAATAATTAATATCTTCCTATTGGTGGAGTATTTCGTTAGACTATGCATCTTTTTAACATTTGAAAGATTTTGTAATTTTTGCTCTTTTGAATTTTTCCTTAGTTGATTGTTTGTTTTTAAGGATATTATTTATAGTATTATCTGACACAAAGCTATTCACATTATCTTTAGAATTCCAGTTAAGTCACTAACACACTACTGTTTAATACATGCAATATTATCGCTGCCATGCAAACTACAGTTGGAAATTAGACAATATCCCATCTCAGAGTACTTATCCCTCAGTTTCTGGCTGTTGATAAACATTTATTGGTAGAGGCCGTTGTAATTGGTCCAAAATGGGTTATTATTGTAGTTCGGATCACTGATCACTTGTCTCTACACTATCCATAAGATGTTTCTATGTTGAAGGGAAAATTTCTAGTAGCTCATGTTTTGGGTCAATTAACGCAGTTAACCACATCTCTCAATTTTATTTATTGGCACACTTGGATATATTGAGACGGGCTCATCTAGTCGCGGTACAAAGCCCTTTATTACACGTAGCAAATTATCTGGATCATTACAGGAATTCAAATTAATGAACACTTGATGGCCGTGATAAGGATCCGTGGAAATCCATTATCCATTCATTTAATACCTGGGAAATCCACTGGAGTTTTGGCGCTATCACACTAATCGTTGGATTGAATTACATCACACATATCCATGGTAGGTCCGCTGAAGTATCAAGATGCCCCGCATGTTAATATGGTATTCCATTGCATCGAACTGCGGGATATCCTCCATAATGCCCATCTTCAGGGACCTGACAATAATCAGAGGTCCCTTGGCAGAAACGTCGTCTGCGGTCATCAGAGAGGAAAGGAAGCGTTTAGGTCACTTACTAAGTCAAGAGCGTTTAAAAAACACGTCTTTACTCAGCAAGGTTAGTCTGATGATAAACATCGAATGCTAGGAAAACACATTACACGAGATTGTCTTGTCATACTCTTTAAGTGTATTTTAAAAAAATGATTTCATTTAATAATAAAAATAAATTGTGCTAGAAAAATTTGCTTTTAAGTAAAAATTCACTGGCGGGATAAAATCTCAACACCAAGAACAAATGAAAGTAGGGAAATGAAATTTCACCAATATTGTCTAGATAAGACATTTAAATGCTTACAATTTCATTTCTGAGATAAATGGAATAAGATTCAATGCATTTGTAAAATGCTGGTACATTTGTAAATGGCGTATTCCCCACTAGAATGTTGATTGCAAGTATATAAACGTACTGACCAGATCTCGTACATGTGCCAGTTATCATTTTATTAGATGCAGTTCCATGGATGATGCAGCTGTTCCATCAATAAAAGAAAGATTAATCCTAAATGACGCTCGGATTATCATCCCATGATATCTCGCAAGTGTTCGATTGGTGATCCATCAGGCCGAGACAATGTTACCACTCAGTAAGATTACAAAAGTGATATGAATTCTAACTTCATTTTTTTGTAAAACACTCTGAAATTCTGATCATGAATGGCATCACATCAATTTAAAAATCGTTAGATTAATGTATTTATTCGTTGTCAAATTGTGTGGGATAAACACGGATGTATTTTATGTGATAAGAAATTACACCTCCTGAATACGTATTCAGTGCGTTTAAACACTGAATATGTATTTGGCTGGCTAAGCTCAGCTGTTTTCTATTTAACTAAACCCCACGACCATCATTTTTATCAATACAGAACCAACTTTCATGAAACAACAGATTTCCACTCCGTCCCACATAAGGCCACATAGGCTTAGTTATTTAGATTGTTGTTCTCGTTATGGGGAGTTAGTGAGTTCAAATCCCGACTTAGACGAATATCATTCATTTTTACCAAAGATTGCTGGGGGCACATTAAATAGGTCGTGGTTGCAATGTCCTCCAAGTGAAATAATGCTTCAGGGGTTATCAGGTCAAATATTGAGGTTCTTCTGCTTAGTCCTGGTTTTAAATTTCGCAAACTTTTACTTGATATCTTCCACCTAATTGATATAACTCTAGGATTGGTACAGAATTTATGCTAGTGCATTAACTCGCACGCCAGTCAGCTATTGCTTTACACTATTCATGTCAAAATTGGTAGTTAAGGGACAATGGCATCTACACGCTGCAAAGCGTCTGCCTCGGAACTGTCTGTAAATTAACTGATGTTTAAAAATTGTGCTTATTGAAGCTCGAAAATCTGCTACAAACTCAAGCCACATTTAGCATCGCTTACTCATTGGCAGCACATATCGAACTTCGCTCTCAATGGTGCCGTTTGTAACATTTGTGGTAGCAGTACTTTCTCTTTTAACCTCTTCTGTCAATATGTCATTCATTGTGGACACATCTTTGTTCAGTCTTTTTGCAATGAACTTTCGCCTACTCCCCTTAAACGAACTTTTTTGAACTTTATGAAATTTTAATAATTGTCTCGTCTTTTAAAGGTATACGTGTTTAACAGCAGCATCTCATGTTGCAAGTAAACGATAATTGTATCCCATGTATGTTACCGTACCTTTTAAAAACAAAGCTGATTTGCATGTTTATACTGGTGCACTGATATATCAAGCAATCATCTCTCTATTCCTTGTGACAAGGATGTTTTTCTGACTGTATTTAGCGACTATAATATTTTCAAGTGATTTATACGGTTCGGCATCTGAAATTCTTGAAAGTTAAGATAAATAGTTAATCACCGTAAGTAAATTCATATTACCATTTTGTAGTACATAATTCTAATAGAAAATTCAGATCCTTCTTTCTAGAATTAGATTAAAAAGTTATAACAAAACTTACTATATAGTTGATTGATATTAATTATTTCACTTAGAAGTGGAAGACTCCATTTTTCATCTTCGTTATTTTCTAGTCTTCGACTTTCTGTCTCTGTGTATCTTGTTATCTCTCATTTCAGTAATACTCTCGAATCTCTAGAATAAAATCTTCTTAACATTATAAAAATACAGAAATGCAAATTTTGGGAAAATTTGATTAAATAAAATTAGCAGGTGGGTTTTACTTTTAATCTACGTATCAAATAATGGAACATGTACAACATAATTGTTGTGTTGTTGTAGCTTATATCCAAGGGGTATGACGGAGTTAGATCAAATCAAGGAATCCGTTGACGGAGAAGAAATCGATGACAAGGGGGGAGAAGTGTAGATATCGCCCCATAGTGTATATTCATACAATCCATGATATGCTCAGGAGAAGCTTGGTGTCCCTGGCATTTGAAGACAGAGGGGGAAGGTCTTGTTACCCGCTACAAAAGTGAGGCATTTTAAGTGGCCGGCAAGTAATGGATTTCCTTTCACAGGAAAGAGCCAGAGAACGGGAAGAAAAAGTGCAGCTTCTGTAGTCCGAAGACTGGAGCATCGTGAGGAAGACTGTCTTGGCTCCATGCCTGTTAGTGTTAGCTGGGAATTCTGGAGTGGCCTTCATGCCTTGAGTGACCCACTCAAGGCGTGAATGGGTCACCAGATTGTCACCAGTCACCACTTGAGTGGGTCACCAGGAGTAAAAACTCACAACGTTATTCGCCCACTCCTCCCAGGAACACCCCCTTGACACGGTGAGGTCACAAATAGGAAAACAAAATTAAATTTAAAGTACGTGTTTAAGGAAAGAAAATCTCGTCGTCAAATAGGAACCGTATCTTTGACAGTTCCAACTTTGCAGAGAGTTGCATATTTTATATTATAACAGGTGTGAACTATAAATAAAATCTTTAGATTGCAAATTAATTTTTTCATGTTTTAGTTAAATTAATTTGGCAAGAACTTGATACTGTTCTGCTCTGTTATGTATGACATTGCGATTCTAAATTTTGACGCATTATTAATTAGATTGGTACATATAGCATATTTGTTACACCAAGTATATATATATATATATATATAATATATGTATACACACTAAGAAATCTTGGCTCATTTAATTTGCATAAATTACTTGCGATTTCAGAAATATTTTCTCATGTAAACATCATAAGAATGCGAAAAATTGGCATTTCAAGTAAGTTATATTAAGCATGTGGTTTTTTTAAGTTACTGAGAATTGCTTATGAAAAACATTGAACATGACAAAACTTAGAATACATGAACTTAGTTTTCTTGATTAATTTCTTAATTTCTCAGTTTTCATGTACGAAAATACAACTATACTCTGTCATTAATTGAAAAATAACAATCGGAAATTAATCATACAGAAAAATCTAATATTCTTAAAGAGGAATTAGAGAATTAAATTGCATTATAGTGTTATTTAAAATTTAAGTTTTTATGGTATTTAATTTTTACATTTTTCAAGAGAGCAAACGTCCATTATTATACAATAATAAAAGTATCTAAAAAGTATAAACTCAATAAATGACTAAAATATTCCATATTGATTATGTTTGTGCTTAGAACATTAGTTGCTTGGGATTTTTATCATTATAAAATAAATCTCATCCACTGATATTTACTTCTGTATGTTTTGAATTAATTGGGAAAATATAACGGTGAGTTACAAGAATCATTGAAGTTCGTCACAAGTATGTTCTTGAAATTGCATAAAATTATTGTAAGACATGTAGAGAGCATTAAGAAATCTTATATATAATTGCTTTAAAAGAAAATAATTGTCTTTCATGTTTAATATTTATAACAATATTATGTATTTTTATTTCAAAAATTGTTAAAGCTAAACCAATATTTCAAGTTAATTTCTATTTAAAATTGGTAAATTCTCATATGTAATATGGTTTTCATTTTAATATATATAAAGGATACATTTTCTATTTTATTATCTAGGCTTGTAATACAGGGATTTCTACCAGCCACAATCAAATCTTGTTTCCTTTAAGCAAGTTCATTGTTTTATCTAGGAAGTTGATTCATTGGGTTGTTGCAAGATACAATCCTTCAAAGTAAGTGAAAATAATTTATTATATTTAACAAAACGAATCCTTAAAATAATTTTCTTGTAATTTCTACATTAGATTCAATCTACTTTTGAAAACATCGTTGGAAAGTTTATGCAGCAATGTTTCTGCTTAGTAGATGGGGTTATTTCAATAAAGGCTGGTTTTATAAATAACTTAGGATTTTTATAATGTTGAAAGTGCTACAATGTTGAAAGAGTTTATAGTGTTGTAGCAAGTATGACATGCTATGAAGAGTTCTCATTTCAGACAATAAGTAACTAAGGGGAATTTTCAATGCAAGATATAATGGGATCTTTATAGATGAAAAATAAATGAAGTGACTTTAAAGAACACCAAGAGACATTTTTAATTTGATTTGTTAACCATTTTTTTGATCATATGTAATCACTGAGAGTCTTACAGAAATTCTTACTCTAGTCTAATATTCTGAATAATGAGTAAGGTACATCCTAATTTGTTATATTTTTGATACAGAGATTCTCTCTCCTTAATTCGAGTAGCAGTGTAAAAAATTCATCTGTTCGTAATGATCTTAATTTCGAAGACTAATTTTGTTCATGAATTCACCAATTCCTTTGTCTGGCTGTGCAAATTCCGTAAAAGACACTAAAAAGATTAAAAGCCAAAACATATCTTTTCAAAAATATTAAGTTCTTTTAAAATTCTGTAAAAAATCACGTGAAAGATTTAATGGGATAAAACATTTTTTCCAAAGTATTAAGTTCATTTAAAATTATCTGTGACAACGTTTTGTTCAAAATGGTGTCTTGTGACAAGTTTCACTGCTATATATATTAGAGACCATTACATTGCTAAACTACGTAAACACTAACCCATACACATGAAATTATATGGCAAAATATACAAAATATTGCAATTTTTCTCGTATTCATAAAAAAATGCTAGCACAACAATATCTACTATTTATAAAACAAAATTTCTCTGTATGTTTCTCACCTAAAATTTGTATTTGAAATTATTTTCATACAAGAAATTTATTGTTCTTTTAAAAAAGAAATATGCATATCACACAGAGATTAAATTGTAACTTGCTGTGAGATATCAATAAGCTAGAGTACTACTGTTGCTAAGGGCTAAATTTGATGAAACTCTAAATAATATACAAGATTTGTTTTATTGATCAGTTTTATAAATACAATAAAGTATTAAATATTATTTTCTGATGAAATTGAAGAGTAAAGGATGAATAAAATTGTCAAGATAGAAGAATCTTTAAACTTTAAATTCCTTGCTTGAACACAAACTTTAAATATTTATGTACATAAATAATGTTAAATTAACGATAAAAAATATATATCGAAAACAAATATGCAAAATTAAATTTAAGTATATGAATATTTGTTAAAAATAATATCACTAAAAGTTTAAAGTTCCAAGACAAAATTCAAAATAAATCAGTCATCCCATCTATTTTTTTGAAGTTAATCTATCGAGTTTCCAACCGAATGGTTGGTAAGCCGTCTAGCCTTCAACTCAACAGTTCTTGGGCTCAATTCCCATATTGCGGTTAGATGTCTATAATGCTTCAGAATCCCTTTTGAATTGTAGGTCCTGGTCTATTTAGCCATCTTATACAAAAATTAACCATTGAGTGATAAACGCTACAGTTGTTCCCTCTGACTCGAATTCTTTCTCTCATTGGCTATTTTTTGACCTTTTCAATTACAAACTTCAACTCTTGTTTACCTCTCGTTTCTACCCCTTTGCATCACTTGAAATAGCAGATCGCTTATAAAATTATTCTCTTCATTTTGCGTTTTATACATTTTCTACTTAGCTTATGAAGTTCACGTCTTAAAATTGCATTTCATGAAAAATATATATAGTTTATCGAATTACAGAGGTTTGTGTCTCTGTCACAGGAAGTAAAATAACTACATAAGCTGAAGAAAGCCTGATTACACGTAACTTCTACGAAATAACTAAAACAATAGATTATACACCTTCCTTCAGAATTTGATTTGGAATTTGTTATTAATGCTGTGTCTGAAAATTGACATTTCTAAAACTAAAGACATTTTGCTCTAAATTTTAAAATTTACTTAACTTTACAAAAATCTAAGAATAAACTTGGTTTAATATGGATTTCTCACAGCCTTTTTTAATGAGAGTAGTTTTTCAAACTGAAATGCCATGTTTACAAAATTAAAGAGAACAGATATTGGTAAATTCGCATTACTCTATTCGATTATATTATCCAGTTAACAGCTGAAGACCATATTGTTGACCATTAATTCAAAACTAAGGGAAATAGAAGGAAGTACAAACATAGGGTATGTCAGAGACAAGGTAATAAAACAGTTTTGCCAGATATTATAGTCTCTGCTCAATTCCATATAAATACAATTTCAATATAAATATCATCTCCATGGAAAATAGGATGTAAAATCATAAAATTATCGATTCAATTGTGATATTATTTTTTAATCTCTGAAAAAGCCGGAA
Source organism: Latrodectus elegans (assembly GCA_030067965.1). NCBI lineage: Eukaryota > Metazoa > Arthropoda > Arachnida > Araneae > Theridiidae > Latrodectus > Latrodectus elegans. Next base: position 70,163,181 of record CM057812.1, on the reverse strand, counting down.
ATGCATATCTAATTTTTCCAAAGGAACGAAAATCATACATGAAAATGAAATAGTTACGAACAAAGCAGTAAAAACGAATAGAAAAAAAAAAGAATTATCCTTGTAAATGTCTACAATCTTGGCGAGCTACCTATTGAAAATAATTGTTAAAAATTAAGCCCTTCCCGATAATTATTAAATTATCTAAGATCACCTGGACCAAGGCAACACTTTTCGTAACCTTAAAATTAACATTATTCTATTTCAAAGAACGTATCCAGCAGTGGAGTTTAATTTCGTCTAACCATTGCAAATGGAATCCTTTTACCCTTCCTCTTACTCCAGAAGGAGCGAGCTGGCAGCCGAATGGTTAGCGCTCTTGCCTTCGGTTCAACAGTTTGTGGGTTGGAATCCCACCTTGGACATGGGTGGTTGTAGTGGCTCCGAATCCACTTTAAGCCGTAGGTACTGGTCTAATTAGCCCTCGTGTGCAAAAAATGACCGTTGAGCGACAAACCAAACCAAACCAAACCTTACTCCAGAAGGCAGAACTGACAGCTGAACGGTTAGGTCTCTGGCCATCGTTTTAACAGTTCCTGGGTTTGATTCCCACCTACGCCATGGGTGTTTGCAGTAGTTGAAAATCCACGTTAAGCGGTAGGTCTCGTTCTAGTTCTCTTGTGCAAAAGTGACCTTTGAGTGTTAAGCAAACCTAAACAAATCTAATATACCATCTCAATGCCTCTCAAACAAGGGTGCTTTTTAGCGAATACAAAGAAATTTTGGGAAATGACTGATATGAACATGACCCTTGAACCTAGCAATAGAAAAAAACATTTCAAAATATTTCCCGTAAGTCTGTTTTCTTCCTCGTTAGTGTAGTCGTAACTGGGTTAAATGGCGGAATTTTCCATCTCAGTGTTCAAATATGGGAAAGTCTTGCCCCTCGCATTCCTAATTCTGATTAAAGTTTGAAAGTGACAATATTTTTTTAGAGTGGATGGCAGAAATTTTATTTAATTTTTACACATCACTGTGTTTATGACGTAGGAAAAATTATGTATGTAAACGAGCTCTTTTCAGCCTAGTGTTTACCGGCCTCGACCACTCTGCAATAAAAGTCAACGAAAGAATGACTTTTCAGTTTCCTTAGTTTCTACATTTTCTTGGGACACGTAGCATTTTATTAACATAATATATCTTGGGCATAAGATTATTTTTATTACATACTTCGTGCTTCGGAGTGCCATTCAAAACAAAAAAGGTTAATCTTAATAATATTTTCGGATTTCGTGAAGCTGAATAATTTATATTTCACCATTTGAAATTAATCATTTATTAATTCGGAACAGATTTCTATTATTCAGTATTTTAAATCATTTAGATAAAATAATTAATTATTAATGAGTTAAGAGCCAATAAATCATACCAAAATTTTTTTTCTTCGTTTTTCTCACTGTTTCGTTCTCCCGTTTCTATGCATGGATTGAGCCATTTTTTTTCTTTTCATATATTTATTTTTCAGGGTCAGTTTTTCGACTTTTCGTAATACCACTTTCCGTTTCTGTCTTAATCCTTTGAGCAGTAATCATCCTCATTGTTAAGCAGTAAATTCAATTTTAATCAGTTTTTTCTCTCTCGTCTTCTAATTGTCGTAGGGACATGAGACTACGTTCTAAGTTAAACAATTTCTATGCGCTACCCCAATAAAAGATACACCCAATAAAAAATATATTTTATTTTAATTTAATTTTATTTATTTTTCCTTCAATTATTAATTTATTATTTCTTGAATTGTAATTGTTTTTGAGGCTCTAACATTATTGTGCTCCTAATTAAGCCTGTAATTTTTTTTAAAAGTGATTGAAGTGGACTAACTAATGAGTTTTTTTCTAGTGTACGACACATGATTATTTTTACTTATTAAAATATAACCCCATCTTAACTTTTTGATTCTTTTAACTCTTCACGCCATTCACCTTTAACGCAAGCCTATCCTTGGCCTTATTCGTTCAAGGAGCTTCGTAGCTTTATCAATAAATTATGTTATTTTTATAATATTTTTTTTTAAATTTTGTCATTTATTTTAAAACCCCTTCATTCAACCAATATATTTTAGAGTTTACAAATTTTTATAAGTGCTCCGAATTGGCACCCCAATTTCCCTGCTTAATATATCTCCTGTAAAATAGCTGTTTTTAACTCAATACTCACTCAAGGACTGTATAAAACACACACTTTATTTCACCGACTCTCACATCGCTACTGCCGATTTCTTTTTTGTGACTCAAGGGGGGCGCTGCGCTTGCAGGCACCAACATTCCGCATGGCTTTGACATGGTACATTCAACAATTTGAAACCTCAAGAAAAATATTTACACACTATATAATGTATGAGTACAATGATACACACTATTAATAATGAACTACAAATAAATACATAATGATACAGAGATATATTTGAAATAGTTCTCACTCCTTAATTAGGCAATGGCAAAATGCAAATTTTATTAATGCTTCTTTTAAAAACTCCGTTCTTCGTTTTAACTAAAACTACTGTCATTTTCTTATCCTTTGCTGGGAATGTTTGCAATATTCTGCTCAATGGCCAGTTACAAACCTGTACATTATCTAATTTTAAAATCACCATAGTGCCAACTTGCTCATTCTCTTTGGTGAACCTCCACTTTGATCTTTCTTGTATTGCTCTTAAATGATTGTTAGATCAATGCTTCCAAAATGTCTGTGCTATCTTAGTTAATTTTTGCCATTGTTTTAATTTATTGTCATGTAAATTTAGGATGTTGGATTCTGCAATTGCTGTGATAGGTCTGCCTATAAAAAAATAGCCAGGTGTCAAGATATCATAATCATTTAAGTAAGATGATAGGGGATGCAATGGTCGGGAATTAAGAATTGCCTCAATCTGATCAATTACATTAATAATTCCTCAAAGGTTAGTTTTAAATTGCCTACTACACGTTTAAGATGGTATTTCGCGGATTTGACACCTGCCTCCCAAAGTCCACCATGATTCGTGTATCTAAGGGAATGAAAATCCACTCAACCTTTTCTTTGGACAAATAATTAATAAAGTTTTGATCTGGACTGCTAACTAATTTACTCAATTTCTTTAATTCGGAGTTACTGCCAACAAAATTTGTAGCATTATCTGAAAATATGTGGTCAGTTTTCCCTCTTCTGCTAAATAATCTCTTAAGTGTAGCTACAAAGGCATCACTAGAGAGGTCCGTTATCATCTCTATATGACAAGCTTTAGTCACAAAACAAATGAAAATACACACATAAATTTTATTATACATTCCTTTTCTTTAATTGGGATATTTTATATATATAAAAAGGACCAAAAATATCTACCCCTACGCAGTTGAATGGGAAGTTTGGGGTTACTCTCTCTTCAGGTAAATGTCCCATGACTATTGACAAGGTACTGGCTTTGCTTTAAAGAAAGCAACACAATCGTACACTAGTTTTCTACAAAGGTTACGTCCACTTAAAGGCCAAAACCCTCGTCTAATAAGAAAGAATAACCCTTGTGGGCCAATATGTAAATAGTTCTTATGAAACATTTCAACAATCATCACAGTCACTTTATGATTGGTAAGTAAAACTATAGGAAAACTTTTATCATAATTAAACTTATTGTTGGCTAGTCTGCCATCAACTTTTACAACACCCCTTTCTATTAAAAATGGGAAAAGATTTTTTTAACTTACTATCTACAGGCACATTACCATCCTTCTGAAAGCCTGTAATTTCCCTTTTAAAACACTCTTGTTAAACTAATTTTACTAAGACAAATTCAGCATCTTTAATTTCCTTACATTGCAGGGGGCCAGTTACCTTTTGCTGCGATTTGCAATTATTAAGGAAGCTAAAACCCGTACAAGTTTAGTATAATTGTTAGAAATACTAAGTAACTCCTCAGTTAAAGAATTAAAAGTCACTAGGAAAACAGATCTCTTGAACCTTCGTTCACTCTCAACCAATTCTGTATTAAAATGTTCTAAGTCCTCGTTAATTAGCTCTTCACAGTTGTTAAGCTTCTCTACTTTCTCGATGATAAGTAGTGGCCCATGCCACCACAAAGAATTATTTCTCAGTTGTGCTGGATTGCAGCCACGAGAAACGATGTTTGCAGGATTTCGCTCCGATGATATATGCCTCCATTGCAAGACATCTGTCAGAACTTGTGTTTTAGCCACTCTGGTATCGACAAAGGTTTTTAATTCTGCTGGAGACTTCTGAATTCAGAACAAAACAATTTTGCTATCCGAAAAATACCAATTTTGATCAATCTTAAGTTCTAGTTAAGTGCAAACCCTATTCATCAATTTAGTTTTGATTGGTGCAACTCTTCCTTTGCTGCACACTAGAAGTGAATTTACTTCACCACTCGCTGATTCGCATCTTAGATAGACTGCTGCACCGTAATAGCCCTTTGATGCATCCAAGAATCCAAAGAGTTCAGTTTTAACAACATTTTCTGGTAGCATACACCGATTTAATTTAATACAGTTAATGTCTCACAACCCATCAAATAACTGTAACCATTCTTGTACGATATCTAACGGCAGTCTTTCATCCCAATCTATTGATAACATCCACAGACGTTGCATGTAAACCTTAGCCTTTGTAAGCACAGGTCCTATCAAACCAAGTGGGTCAAAAATGCGGGCAATTATGGACAAAATTTCTCTCTTTGTAACCATAGAAGCATCCTTTTTGAGCATATTGTAGGAAAAGTCATCACTTTTGGCCTTCCATAGCAACTCTAAAGTTTTTGTTTGATCAAAGCTATGGTCATTTGAATCTTCCGAAAATTCCCTTAACTCTGGACAGTTACTTTTCCTTTTATGTAGTTCCATACCACAAGTTTTAAATATTTGAGTTAATTCTTGCTTTAGACACTTAACACTTTCTAAATTTGACCCTCCACTCAATATGTCATCCATGTACATATCCTTCTGAACTACTTGAGAAGCCAATGGAAATTTCAGTTGTTCATCAGTACCTAACTGTTGAAGACATCCCTGAGCCAAATATGGAGCACTAGTGGTTCCATACGTCACTGTGCATAATTGATACGTTTTAATATTCGCTTCCTTACTATCTTTCCATACAATTCTTTGCAAGTCTCTTTGTGCTGAATCAATCCAAATCATTATACACATTTCTTGAATGTGGGTAGTAAAAGCAAAAAGATGTTTTCTGAACCTGAATATTATAGGAAATAAATCATCTTGAATTACATCACCATTTAGCTGTACGGAATTTTTAATGACTCACCAGTTGAAGTAATGTGTGAAGTGTTGAACACAACTCTACATTTCGTACTCTTTTTGTGTCGTCTATAAACTTCATGATGAGGTAAATAGTAGACCATTTCAGGTTCTTGCGCCATAGAAACTTCTTGCATATGATTAAAACACTCATATTCACTCATAAATTGACGATATAATGCCAGAAGTTCTTGATTCTTTTCTAACTTATTCCACAAGGAATTTAATTTTTCGATTGCAATCTCTCTAGACTCTCCCAGTAATTTCGGATCTTTTTTAAATGGTATGTGTACCACAAATTTTCCTGATTTATCCCTTTTATGAGTTTTTATAAAATGATTATTAGCTTCAAATTTCTCAGCAGTTTCAAATTTCTGTGTTTCAACATTTCCCCAAAATTCTGCATAATTTTGTTAAAGTTGGCACCCTCGTTTATTAGCCCACATTGAACATTAGTCTCAGTTACTATTGGTACACAACCACTCACTACAAATCCTAATACTCTGTTTTGTAAAATTAATTTAGTATTAGTAGGGTAAATTCTGTCAGGTTTTAATTGTCCATAAAAATTCTCTGCTCCCAGAATTAAATCAGGGGGATCAAATTTTTAACACTGGGAACAACCAAAAATTCTAAATCCAATTTGAAATTTCTTATATCATTAAAAATCGTAACATTAACGCTAGATTTAATTGTCAGATACATTCCATTTAAACCTGAAACTCAAATATTTATTTTTTCCTTTCTTAAATTAAGCTTGTCAACGCAACTCTTACTCAAAAAATTAGCACTAGCTCCAACGTCTAATAAACCACGAACGCGTAAAACATTTCCCAAGTCATCGGTTAAAAAATAAATAAAAGTGCTAAGTAGTACAGACTTCGAATTTGTTGACGAAGTATAACTAGCCACCGCCAAGCAATTTTGATCCTGACCACGTGGCTCTTGTTTATTGAAGGTAGGAACGAATTCTAAAGCTGTTGGAAAGGGGAAGGAACTCACTTTTACATTGAGAGTATTTACATTCTCATTAGGCGCCGATAAACGTTCTTGTTTTTGCTCTGACTGAAAGTGAAGTGTGGCATGATGACGACGCTTGCAGATATTGCACGAATGTTTTGATTTACAAGTCGTTACTCTATGATTATTCCCCCAAGCAATTAAAACGAAAGTGATTTGATTTTACAAACTCAATAAGCTCATTTACTTACATATTTTTATAATTAGGGCATTTATATACGGGATGATTCTCATTACATGATAAAACACACTTATTATTTTTAACTTCCGAAAGGAAAACTCTCGGCGTGTATTTTGACTCGGACAATTTATTAAATTTTGAGTTTTCCACCAGTCTTACCTCGGGAAGTAAAATATGAATCAATTTCTTTCCCTAATTCAGAGGGTTTACCATGTGTGTCAGCCTGTCTCATATTAATATGACACGTAGTTTCTCTATCTAAGGTCTGGCATATTTTATCCAACACAATTAAATCTTTGAGAGTTTCGAAATCTGTTACCTTCCTCATTTGTAAAATAATATTCCCAGATCGTCGCTAATTGGGATGCAACTTTTACGTATGTTTCATTTGTTTGGCGGTGAGCTTTCCTAAAATGTTCTAAACATGATTGAGGGGTAGGCTCAAATTTTCGAAGTACTATTGTTTTTACTTTAGAATACTCATTTAACTCATCATCCCTTATGTAAGTTATCACATTAGTCGCCCTTTCCCCTAGCAAATTTAACAAAATCTCCGCTTTATATTTATCAGGGACGTTTTTTAAAATAAAGGTCCTTTCTAAAGATGCAAAAAATAACTCCAACCCTCAGGTCTACTAGGAGTTTTAATAGTAAAAACGGAATCTTTCTCTGTCACGTACTTCTGGTTTTGTTTTATCATACTGCTCAATTCTGAAACATTCATTTTCTCATTGACATCTTGTCCTAACTCAATAGCAATTAATATCAAATCCTCTTTTTTTACGCCTTCAAACATTTTGGATAGTTATTAATACTTCAATATAAATATAAAGATCTATGCTCACACACACACACACACACACACACAGAACATGTAAGTTATTCAATCACATACCTCAATTACGTTGACGATACTCAGCAGAGGCGTACATTATCACTCGTAGTCATTATATAGATCCATAGGTTGCTGGTTTTCTCCTGCGAGACTATGACCATTGTAAAATGGCTGTTTTTAACTCAATGTATACTCACTCAAGGACTGTATAAAACACACACTTTATTTCTCCGACTCTCACATCACTACTGCCGGTTTCTTTTTTATGTCTGAAGGGGGCGCTGCGCTCGCAAGCGCCAACATCTCCATTGATGGTTAAATTTGATTCATTTCGTATCATTTCGTATATAAAGTGTTGTTTACATTACACATTTTTTTAGTACACTTATAATAATAATAATAATGAATGTAAATATAATTGAATAAATATTCTCAACTAATGCTTCTTTATATTTATTTTTTTTAAATTTTATTATTATTTTTATTTTCATTTATTTACTTTATTTATTTTTTAATACTATATCGCCATTATTTTAGAATCTTTATCCAGCGGAAACAATACACAAAGTGATTTTTAATATGACAATTTCTGAAACTTTTTGATAGCCCACTCAGTCTCAAATAATTTCATATATTAGAAAATCAGCCATATTTTGCTTTTCAATAGTAAACTTTTATAGATTTATATATATATATATATATATATATATATATATATATATATATATATATATATATATATATATATATAACTATAAAATTTTATTTTTATTTTCCTATTTATATTCTTGTTGATTTTGTATGTTTATTTCTGTTTAACACTCACCATAAAATTACTCCTGCATGTAGTTCTCATATATTTATTAATTAATCTAATTTAAACAAGTAAGATATATATATATATATAATATAGTGCTAGGAGTCTGTTCCAAGTGTATATTACCATAATAGCCCTTACTTAGGAGTTGCGTATGGATTGGAATAACATCCAAATCTGGATCACTCAACCTCATATGAATTTATTATTTTCAGTATTATTAAGAAAAGGTAATAATTGGTAAATATTTCTGATACACTGCTCAGTATTGTCGAGGGTATATGATCAGTCCCAGTGTTTTGGTTATATTTTATTGTTTTTTTTTAATGATACTTACTTTTTTAGACCAATAATTGAGAAAATCAATTATCAGTATTCTTCGTAGTTACACAATAAATAATCTCAAGAGACTCATCAGTTAGTATACACCGACCTCATCCTTTGTACCTAACCCAAGAAGGGCTCTACCAGTTTAGATGGAAGTTGGTAGAAAAAAGAAAACGCGGCACCGCCGGGGGACCCACACCCGCAACAATCCCGAGCTCCGTACGCAACAGCTCCAGACACACACCTGGAGGGCACCACTCAGCTGTATGCGATTGTCCTCAATTGACAAGTTTATGGACCATCAAAACAAGATACATTGCAACAAAACATTGGCACAATTGAAATTACAAGACATACAATTTTAAATCAGGGTATTCAATTTAGCTTTACCAAACATGCAAAATAATAATAAGTTAGTAAAGTTAGAAAAAGAAATAGGTTGTTGAATAGACTTGATAAAGCCAGATTGTTAGTTCTCTTGGTTAGTTAATAGAAATTATATGGTACTCGAGAAATGGCTAGGTTATTACACATAGTTTGCAACAAAATCTATATACAGATTAAAATTATAGTTTACAATTCAACAACAATAATGCAGATGGGTTGGTCAATAGATACAATAATTACGGTATGAAAAAGAAAAGAGAACTTATATACAAACTGGGCAATAATAAAGGGTGTTAGTAATATTAGAAAAAATAAAGGTTGTTACGTTGCACACAGAGCTACAAGGCTTAAGCACTCTCTACTTTTTCATCATTATTTAGGAGGTCCAATTCTTGTTGGATATCCTCCTCTCTTTGCTTCTCTGGAATAAACAGATCTGTGATCTATTAAAAAGTTCATATACGCAATCACTTTGGTCCTTGAATGGGTATTGTTACTATGTTTCTGATCCATTCCCTTGTTAGCACACTTGATGAGCACTAGGCTTGGTGAAATGCCATGAGCTCATGATTGGGCAGTCAGTTACGTAATGAATCGGGTTCCCTATGCCCCCGCAAGCACAGTATTCACTTGGGAGGGCACCTATTCTGTGCAGGTAAGTCGGGAAGGGGCCGTGCCCTGTAATAAATAAGGTTATTTGTCTTGGCCAGCATTGTGCTCTAGTTCTGATCTTCGGTATAACATCGTATACCAGCCTTTCTGTATCTGCCCGATCCCAACTTGCCTGCCATTTTTGATAGGCTTCTTCTACTAGAAGTCTTCTATAATAGGAGCTTGGCGTTGGGAGGAAGACGCATGGGCTTTCTTGGGTTGTTGCCTCTTAGGCCAAGCTATCTGCCAGCTCATTGCCTTCAAAGCCCACACTGGCCTTTATCCAGTGAAGCTTGATTGTGTTTGTCAAGTTCAAATCTTCTTGGATATCTCTGCCTATAAGGCTACGACACTGGAGTGGTTTTATTGGGTTACCAAACACCATAATTCTAAACAGACTATCCGACCAAATGTTGCAGATGTAATTTTGCCGGTTTGCCCACTTGATTGCCTGTTGGATGGCATAAAAGTTCTGCCTGGAAAACAGTGTTGCTGTCTTTTATGCGGAATATTTCCTAGTGGAGGACGCTGTTATTTTGGATGGCCACGAAAGCGGCGCCAATCCTGTCATCCAGTTTGGATCCGTCCGTATAAATATGACAGGTATCTGCGAGATTAGTTGGTTGGGCTTTCTTTTCAAGGCAAATTTGTTTTCTACATTGAATATACCCGTATGTATTGTGAAATTTGCCACTCTGTCCTCGATTTTGCAGGTGCCAGTGATTTTGAAAATGTGTTTCATCTGGGATTCTTTGTCAATTTACAGGTGCAAGGGTAAGAGTTCCCATCCTATCTAAAAGAATAGGAGCAAAAGAAATAGAAAATGTGTTACAAATACAGACACACAAACTGATTCCCTAACATTTTCAAGCTAAGTTGCTCAAACCACAAAAGTCCTACATCAACGATTAACGGATCATCATCTAAACAAAAAAAATATCATCGATTCCAGTTACAAATAATGCACCAACCAGCATCACTAATGACCATTAGGCCTTGGTATCAGCAGTCACAAATAAAACGCCTTATAACACCCAAACATATTCCAATAAATTAAATATTCAAACAAGAGCTCTCCACGTTCTCCGTTAAGGCTGCCAAAACTCCTGTACCCATTACATATATACCCAAGAGACTTTCCGACCATCTTCTAGTAAGCTATAACAAGATAACCCAGAGATAAATCATTCGATTCCATTGCCTAAAACGCGGCAACAAATCATATAAATTAGTCTTAACTCTAGATAAAAATCAACTACAGCACTCAAAAACTGATAAAGAGGTAGGCTTTATCATTTCATGGAACATTATGGCCTCATAAGGTGCTACAATTGCCAGCGATTCGGACACAGCCAAGCGCAGTGCAACTATAAAGCTTCTTGTGTTCATCGCAGTGGTCCTCATCAATCAAGCTATTACCAATCCGATGACACTGCCTATATCAATTGTACTACCTCTAACAAAAGACATGATACTCAGTACAATGTCCATTACTCTGCATCACACTCCCACAGCTCAGTCTACAAATTATAATATTTAAATGTTTAATCTTATACTAATTATCAAACATACCTACCTAAACTCAGATCCAGTTAAATTGTTTTCATCACTTCAATCCTATAAACTACATTAAATGTCTAAACTATGAAAAAGTGTTGTCTCCATTACTCTCTCTCTCCAATATCAAATCAATCATCCAGCCTACTTCCAAATAATTCAAACATCACATCTACAAATATCAACTACTCAATGCAGCAGCTGAAGCTCATAAAAAAAAATTGAGGAAATCTGAATCTCCTCTCCTTTTCTCCCCATCACAGCAAAGAACACGAAAACCTAATAGACTTCCTTCTGGTAAAGGAACCATATCTTCAAAATAGGAAAATCTCCAAAATTCACCAAAGTTGGATTAGCAAGACCTCGAAGAATTTAAAAGCTGCAGTTTTCTCCAACTCAAAGAACATAAGACTAATACTATATCATTCGTCGGAAACAGCCATTGCAGTTAAAATCATTCCTGACAATCACCTTTTAAATATTTTAACATGTGCACCCGCTACATCAAAGAACTGTAGCAGCAGCAACCTTTTGAACACCCTACGTGAACATGATTCCCTTTTGCGAATGCTCAATACAGAACACTCTATAATAGGTGCTTAATTAAATGCGTACAATATGTTATAGAGATAGAATCATAATAACTCAAGAGGCGAAGAAACTGTAGATTTCATTCTGGAAAATGACCTATATGTATTAAACCAGATTAAATACTAACATTTATAGTCAATTATTGACAGAGATGGCCTGATCTAAACTTTAGCTATCAATGAATCATTGGAAAATTTAAGTGGGATATCCTTGATGACGAGACACTTAACGACCATAGGTATATGCTTATCTCATTCAATGCAATAATGCAGTCTATATGCCTGAAACGCTTTAAGAATATACTTAGTAGTCATACTAAATTCATGAATCTCCTAGCTCCAAATATCTCATCTACTAACCCTGATCAAATATGCAGTTCCTCCCAAAGAATGGAATCTGTTTTAGAAACAACCCAAGACATAATCTTAGATTGTTATTCTCGCAGATATAAAACAAAACACCACTCCAATAGTACATCTATATGGTGGTCACGGTCTCTCCACATCTAGAAAAGAACTAGGGGCACTCCGACGCCATTGTTAAAGAGCATCTATTGAGGGTTGGAACAACCTCTTGAGTATTTATATGAAAAAGAAAGGCCACAAATAATAAATAGCTACGATCAGGGAAAAAACTGTGCAGCACAATTTTTTCCCTGTGCTGCAGAGATTTTCTGGAAAAATCTCTGCAGCACAGTTTTCAACTCATATAGCACAGCATACAAAGCAACATTCAAAAACTCTGTTTTACCATCTCATCTCTTCATGCTATCTTCCACGGATCTGATAGGCAATGATCTAGACCAAGCCAAAGATATACTAGAATATCTTTATTCAACGCCTTTCTCTCAGCTTTGAACTTTTACATCATCACCCCATCTTCAAACGACCTACAATTCACCAAAGAAGAAATTGCCAGACTAATCATTTCATTATATGATGGCAAAGCACTAGGCTATGACAGCAGAGACAATATCATAATAAAAATAATCCATTCCAATTATCCAGATTTATTCTATCAGCTATTTAATAAATCTCTTTCGTTGCATTAATTTCCGAAATGTCTAAAAGTTGGGTCATAATACTCTTTCTAAAATAGCTCAAAAACATTCTTGACATCTATTATTGCCGTCCAATTTCTCTGCTGAATATTATAGGAAAACTTGAAAAACTAACAACAAAAAGACTAGTTTTCTTCCTAGAAAATTTTAATTTCTTTAGTAAATGTCGTCTTGGATTCCGCCAAGGCAAGTCAAACGACAGCGCTCAGCGACTTTACCAGCATCATTCACTCTCACAAACCATCTAAATTGCACACGAGCCTAATTGCTAAAGATATTAAGGGAGCTTTTGACTCAATCCAACAATATAAAGCTTAAGCAAATCCTATCAACAAACTAAAAAAAATATATATATCTATATATATATAACTTTCTAATTAGAGGCGTTTAGACGATAGATCAGTCATTTTACCAACTAACAGTGGCACAGCAAGGAAAGTAAATACAAATTGGATGCCTTCATTGTTCCTACATTGGCCACATACTCTGGAATTTAGTTTCTGATATCACCTTTAAATTGGATTAGTCTACCGTAGGAAAATATCTGAATCCAAAACGCTCAGTACATTTGCAAGGTTTTGCACATGACTTCATTTTGATGGTGGAAAAGTGCCAAGTAAAGTTCTCATCTTTTCAAATCGTTGACAGATTAATTCAACCTCGATATCTCGTATGAAAAACAAAATTTCTCCTAATAGCTAAGCTACAACATGGGTCACAAATTCTCTTTAGTGATCATCGACTAAAACAGGCAGGTACCATTAAATTGCTGGGAATCATATTTGATAAAAAGTTAAAATTCAAGGTTTATATCATACAGCAAGGAAATAAATCGTACAACAATGTGAAAAACGTAAAATAGCTTAGTCGCTAAGGATGCTCAAAGAAATTCTGAACAGTATAATGTAAAATTATGACAGAAAGATTTTATATGGATCACAGCCATTTGGGTAACTCCACTCTCTGCAGAGTTATCCCTAAAGCTCAATTTTGTACAGCGAAAATTTCTCCTCAACATCGCAGGATCATTTCGTATTACTTCATCATCAGCACTTCAAGTAATAATGGAGATCCTGCCACTTAACCTTACAATAAGTAGAAACAGAAGTAAAATTTATTGGCCTTACACGTGCCCAAATTCTCTGCATTGATCCTCCTCTCCCATTAAGCTTGTCCTTATCTGGACCTTGCGCCATAAAAACCAACCAATCCTCTCCCATTACCGTCAGACATTGAAGTCGAAATGATGGTGAATTCAATCCATTAGGAATCTTTCATTTGGGACCACAGATTTTAATTGATGAAAAAACTAACATTCCAACCTTTGAAGAAGGCAAAATCAACAGCCTCACCAATGGCTCGAAAACAGGAAATTACGTACAATCAGCAGTATTCTCCTTTGACAGGGATGGTTATGATTCAATATGACCAACCAAGCTTAGAGGCCAAAATTCATTATATCCAGCAAAGTTCTAGCTCATTAAACAAAGAATGCAACATATATCTTCCGTCACAACTTACACCGAACACCATACTTACACCGAAACGACTAGTATGGAAAAGTTAAGCTATAAATTCGTTTAGCTGTTGACAAGTGGAGATACTTTATGTGCAATCCTTCGTTGTCAAGCATGTAAAGCTGTCATGTAATGTTTTGTCGTTTAGTGACAATTATTACTGATATTGAGGATGCATTCATTACAGACTTTATCGTCTTCGTTTTATTATAGAATACTGTGTTCCATTCAATGTTTAATTAGATACTTGGTTTCAGTTAAAATTTTATTATATAAGTATGATTTTAAAATATTATGGTCTAATATAATAAAATTAATGCGTCCACTTAACAAACATCAATTTGTACTAATTTCTTTTAACTTTAAAGAGGACTAATCTCTGTAGAAGATAAAAAATTTTGCAGCTTTAAATGCATGCAAATCAATTAGTTTTTGTACTTCCAGATTGCTAGGAATGAGAAAATTGTTATTGCCGTATAAATATAAGCATTTGCTGTTTAAAAACATTGTTTCCTAATCATGATTGCAATAATTACTATATGTTTAAATTTTAAATAATTTTAATATTCATTAATTGTTTGTGTTATTTCAGGTTACTTCAAAACAACACTGGTTTCATTTTTTGCTAATGCAGTTGCTTGTCAAACTTTGCAATTACATTTAAAGAAGACTCTAAGAAAAGAATTCCTATAATGGATTTGTTGAAATTGAACTGTAGAGGACACATTTTCAGAATCTATAGTTTGTTAGGTGTAGTTTGTTAGTCATTTACTTTTAGTTATAAGTAGCTTAAACACAGATGTATGAACTACTTAGCCAATCATTATGCTATTTAATAATTAGGTTGGTCTTTATTTAATTAAAATGTTTAAATAATTTTGTTTTAAATTCCAGTAAGGAATTTTTTTATTGTTATATTTAGAAAGTCTTAGAGATTTTTATAAAATTAACTTAAGACTAAATTATTTTACTTAAGTGTTAACCATTAATATTTCAAATTTGATTATATATAAATAATGTGTATATTTTCTTTCATCTTTTAAAATATTAAAAAAGCAAAACAATGTCATTGGATGATAAAACTGAATTCTAAAAAGAAAATGTACTTTTATAATTGTTTAGTTATAGTAAACTTTTCTTTGGTGTGGTGTCTTTATTTCTTTCACATAACATAAAAAACATGAGTATATCTATTAAATGGGTGTTGGGTAATTTTTTCCATGGCAGATATTTCAGTGGAAAAAAGTATTTGCCTAAAAATAAAATAAATAAATAAAAGAAGGTACATGCAGATATATATATATATTGATCGCAAAGGAAATATTTGATTAGATAAAAATTAACTTATTATATATAATAACGTTAATGAATCAAACATAAAATATTGTTTGGTTATCAGTGCTGTAAATTGAAAGTGTATGTATGAAAGTAATTACACTGCCACGAGGTTTAATGTTATAATTTCATAATTCTAAAAACTTCCGTTTAAAAAAGTAGATTTTCGATTTTCTCGTTTATTGCTAATGCATTTGTTTAGAAGAGAAATCAATATTTTCTGCAGTAATAAACTCACTGGTGTGAAATGTCATGACGAGGGAAATAGTTCCAGCTCAGGGGTTGACCTCGTTATATTGTTCAATTTCCTAAAATGAGTGGATGTATTTAAAAACTTCAAACGCTGTGCAGGCAGTCGGAAACAGAGTAATAAATTAATAAGCAACTTTTTCTGGAGCTTTTTAGTGTTCCTCTAATTTAAAACCGTCATTGAAATTTTGATTAAAAAAAAATTTTTTTTTTGTTAAAAAATATAAGAATATAAAATGAATTTTTTCCACATTACAAGTGCTTTGTTGACTGTTATACCAAATAACTAAAGTTTCTATTATAATTTAAATATTAATCGGATTATACTAAATTAACTAAATCGTCCTTGGCTGTTAGTATTGCTTCAATTTAAATTTTAGGTTTCACTCTTGTTAGCCCTCATGCGATAAATAGTTGTAGATTGATAAACCTTTTCACTTCAAAAAGCAGGTTTTAAAAAGTTGAGGGAAAGAGAAACTCATCATGCTAATATTCTAATAACAAATAAATGTTAAATAGGTAACAATTTTCTTGCCGAAATTAATATTTCTAATCAAAATTTAACAAATATTATCAAATGGGCTTTAACAATTAAAATGTTTTAAATGCTTCTGATGAATCCCAATATCATTGGAAACCATTTCAGCTCTACTTTCGGATGAAAGGTCGATGATTTAAAATATTAAATGTTCTTGATGCTAACTAAAATATCATTAGTATTATATAAATTTAGGTACTACAAAAATATCTGAGGGAACATTGAAATGAAGAATCAGTTGTATTCCGCTCTTCGGTCTCTTTGATCATTCTCTTGTTTGCAGAAATGCAGATCAGAATTTTCAGGTGCATCCATTGAAAATCCTTCAGCAGATTAAAATGAGTATTTGAGGGTGCTTTTGTGTTTTTAAAAGGCACAGAGAGTGAGAGAGAGAGAGGAACTTTAAAAAAAGATTTAAAAAAAACGTAAGCGCATGATGCCGGTTAACACCCCCTCCCACAAACTTCTAACAACATATTAATTGTAGAAAAGGAACATTTTATTATGTTAATTTTTGAGACTCCAGTTTTTAAAAATATCCACATTTTTTAAAAAAATGTTTCATTACAAAACCTGTAATTTCCTTCAAAGAGGGCGCCAACTAAAGGAATGCACCAACAAAAATATAATATTTTCCTTTTTTGGTCACAAGATCTAAATTCACTTCAACTGTTTCTGCATTTATTTTGAATAACTACTGAATGATTTGTGAAGCAATATTGTACTAGTTACATGCCACGCATATTATGTAAAGAAATATACTGCAGTTACTTCAGAAGTGTCGAGATATTTCATATGAATTCGAAACAGGAAAGCTCAATTAAGACGCGTAATATGAAATAGCACATAAACCCGGTGTTATTTTTATGGTGTAATGAAAAATTGCTTAATGAATTATTGAGTACAGTACGCTATTTTCTTTTTGTGTTTTGTTTATTCGTGAACTCTGAGAGAAATTTTGACCATATCTTTTGAAAAAGAGTAACATTTTTATTTATCAAAGTTTTCTTTTAAGAAAATCATTTATTTAAATTTTATAGTTTTTATTATGGAATTTCATTTTAAATTAGGATTGAATCTTTGTTTGATCATCCTTTTTTCATAACGATAAGGGTTTATTTAATCGTTACCATAATTGAATAATTATCATTTTTCGATGCCCAAACTAAAAATTGACTACAATAAAATTTTATCTTCGGTTAACAAATTCGGAGTTCATTAAATAAAAAAAAATATCAGTATAGTTATAGTTTAAAAGGTGACTGAATGTGTAAATTATGAAAAACTTGAAGGACGTAATTTATATATTATATGTATGCATACACTGATTATTAATATTTAATGCGGTTACTAGCGGTTATAATAAAAATTAATGTAATATTAAATTATGCCATTTAGAATTGGGTAACGCTGCATTATGCGCAAATTGTGCAAGAAACTTTAAAAATAACCTTTTTTTTTAGAAATCAGATCCATTGTAAGTGTGGATATTTGGTAAAGTTTGTGATATCTGATTTTCCTGAAATGCAAACTGGTGGGTTATGGACTTTAAAAATATTTATGTATTGAAGTGAAGTAGTTTAATCTTCAGGCATTTTATTAGTTATCTCTACTGATTTTCGGATATAAATGGCACTTTATAATAGTATCATATATACGCTCATAGTGGAAGATTATTTATTTTAATCAAAATAGCTGATAACGTTTTTAAATATAATTCTTACTATGATTTCGCTTCTTTGATAATTTTTAACGCTTCAAAAATAAAGAAACAGACGTTAATAAAAATTATTAAAATAATGTATTTTTCACCTCTTAATCACCAGTCAAGTTATTGACAATTAAATATTACTTATTAAAAAATTTTTTGTTGTGGAATTCCTTGTAAAATAAGGGGTATTTCTATTTCATTATATATTGGAGATAGCTTTATAATCTCCCGAAATCGAAGCACACCAACTTCTGTAACTTGTGAAACAAATTAAAAACGTAGTAGTAGTATGTCTCAATCCACAGTGAACAAACCGCTGATGGTTGGCAAAAAAATATTTTCTTGCACTTGTGTATTTCATTATTTTTAACCTTTAAACTGTGCCGTCTGAAAAATATCGAGATAAAAATTTTATTCTGGAGGTATTTTTCTTTTTAGTTAAACATAATACTTTTTTGAAATATGAATCATGGTTTTTATTTCAACTCTTCTATGTTTGTCTATATATGTTTGTCGTTAACGTTGGAATGCATAAATGAGTTGTTACGCAGATTATTTAGACAAGTCTCGAATATTAACTAATAAAAGAGATCCGTTAAAGCGCCATTAATCGTGTCATTTCTGTAATTGAGTATAATGTACAACTTACTCGAATAATCCTCATCTTGCATAATTTTTCTCTAAAGTGAAAAACGCTACTGAAAGCAATGTTTCTGTAAGTTTAGATGAGCATATTCATTTTTCGATTATTAAGCATTCAAACTCAAAAAATAAATAAATTTAGAAATATCAATATGGAACTAATATGGGTGGTTAAAAAATTTAAAATAATACAGTTGAAGTCTAAATATAATGGTTATTTTTCAAAATCTAAAAATATACCTATCAATGGACATTGAACCTTTCAATAAAACAACTTATGAATGTTAAGAATACTTGTGTGTGTGTGTGAAGACGTGCTGAGTATAAAATCAACAGAATTATGTAGATGTATGCAGAAATAATTCTAACACAAATTTAACAAACTCAACACTAATGCATTGAAAGATTTTTTAAAATTATAAAAACTAGACTGATTACATTATAATAGTAGCAACTGACTCGGCCGTTTAACTGTCGCATATTCTTCGGAACGTGCGTGTAAGAGGACTTTTATGTTATAAAAATATTTTATACACGATCATGGTTACAGTCATATTCAATAATTAATATTAAAAACTATGTGACCGAAATTTCTTGCCAACAATACGGAAGCTATAATATTACATGATTAATGCATGGAAGACTTCGCATCAACCAAGAAAATCAGTTGATGAATAAATTAGTTGCTAAATAATATGCACATCTACAAAAAGTTGAGTAACGTAGATAAGGTGAGTTTGAACAATAACCATTGTTACAAGAAAGTTAGGCTTTTCAATGAGAGCAATTTTATTGGAAGTTCATTTTCCTTACCATCTTATTTCTGTAGTATACACTATTACTTAGATGAAGTTGTATTCTTTCAAAAATCATTGTGATTATCACTTTACAAATTACACTAAAACATGAGTACTAGTTTTGTTGCTGCTCTTTATGAATCATGTGAATATTTATATGATCGAAACTGCTTATTTAAAATTATTACATCCGTTTGACATACTTTGTATATCGTGCTTAAAACGTTTTCAAACATTGTGTTTTTAGAAATTTACATGAACCAAAGTGTAACGGTAAACCATATTTGAAGTTACATTAAAAGTAAGGCAAAATTATTAAATTTCCAAATAAAATTGGTGCTGAAAAAAAAAAGTATTATTTTCCTTCAAATCCTTATTTTGGGTTTATTATCGTAATTCACCGAGAGGCACAGTGTTCATTTCCCAAAAGATAATTAATTATAAAAATTGCTTATAAAAATGAGCTGTGTTTTTTTACTGAATTTATATTTATCTACGCTATTAACCATCACATTACAAAATATCTTTGTGTAATATATTTGCCTTAAAACAGATTGTTAGATATGTGTAACAGTAAAATCAAATACAACATGGAATCGGTCACAAAATACTAGGGGTCATCATTGCAATGCATATAGGTGTTGTGCTCCCGAGTTACATGAGTTGATGAAATAAATAACAATATATACCCTAGGAATATTTATATATTATTTAAAAAATTTTAAAATAATCATAGAACTCACTTTTAAAATTTATACTGGTTTGTGAGTTTTGAATAAGCGTTTTCTTTATTTCTGGCTATTGTTTATCTATGAATTTCAGTCGTCAGATTTTATAACTGTAACAATTTTATGAAGGTTTATGTATCTTATTTTTTAAATCTGTGTACATTTCTAATATTTTAGGGTGATCAAAGTTGTTTTCCAAGCCTGAACTCTTCCGCAATTTTTTTTTATTTTATTTATTTTCCTTTAACTCAATTAAATTTTTCTTTGCTTTCAATTTTGTAATAAAAGTTTATAACTTTTAGTTCATACTTTCCTATCTTTGGAAGTTATTATTTGCTTGTAACTGTTTCATGTAAATCTTATATTTCATAATTCAAAGTATGTTTTTATATTTGTTTCATTTTAACCGTGTGTTTTTTCCTCCAACCATTTTTTAGCATGTTTTGATTTTTGTTTAGAGAGTTGTTCTCTGATTGATTGACTTTTCCAAATTGCTGATTCTAACAATTAACAGCTCCCGTTTCTGTTGCAAGGGCAAATTCAAAATTTTGTCAGATTGTAGTCAAAATATATGCTTTAGATAAGCGCTGATTGCATGTTGACATCAGCAATTCCACTTGCGACCTTCTCCTATTAATAGATTTACTATTATATGAATAATGTATATAGTACTTCCACATTGTATTGTCTAATACAAAAATAGAAGTGAATCTTGGATGGAAAAATTGTTTAATACACAGCGGAAAGATATTTACTTCTAAAAATTCTCGATGGCTGAAACATTTGAGTCTAATACTTTACGCCAACTGATGCAAATTTCATATTTATAAGTTATTTAAATATTTTTAATGGTGGAAAACAGATATTATTTAAGGTTATACATGATAAATACATAATATTTTAAAATATCAAAGGGTACAGTATAAATGTGTGTCGAATGAAGTTTTTCGATTATTAGTTTTTAAATTTCCTAAGTTTATCAAAATCTTAGAAAATTTTATGATTCGTGCCTTGTAGCAAAGGTAGTCGTATATGAGTATTTGATTTATCAATTTACACAAAATATGAACTGGAATGAAAGTAAAGAAAAAATTTCACTCAAAAATATATTTAAAGAAATTCTAAGTTTATTTTTCAATATTAGTTATTTTATATTTCTGTGTGTGATACTAAAACAAGTGAAATATAAAGGACAAAATAGATTATATTATTAAAATAATCACATTATTAAGAGCATATAAAATTCGGATTTTGAATATAATGGTAAAGTCAATTATTACATATGAGATTCTGGACTTATAGTTTGAATAAGCCAACTTTACAAAAAGCAGTACACTAAAGTATTAAGCTAAAAAATTATTGCAAGTAATTTAACCATGAAGCTTTGAATGGTAATTTGAAACTATATAAGATTGGCCATAATCACCTATTACCAGTTTCATTTCTAACGAAACCGTTTTGTGTTGAAGGATGGGCTCTGTGGTGAAAAAACGAAAAGCTTACTCCGCCTTGTGTATCTAACTGGTCTTGGACCAGATAATCCTGTGCTACTTCTTCCTCAGATAACTTACGTATTTAGAGGATATATAACTGAGAACACTCATATATTTAGAGTTATTCTTTAAGCAATAGGGTCAACAGAAGGAAAAAAAAAGTTTAAATTTCCACCTCACAACTTGCATAAATCCGAAGGACATGAACATTTCCTATCTCTCCCTTTAGGCCAGCCTTTTATCTGTTCTGATTTTCCAGTGGTCACTTAAAAATTTTTTCTTTTAACTCTATATACCATCAAGAATAGATATCTCAGCACATCTTGAACTCTTCTGCGAGTATATCCATAATTGCTATCCGGTACAAAAATTTTTGTACAGGAATTCATTAAAGTGAACGGTTTCACTGAGCTGGTCTGATTGTTTGATTAGATGGGAAAATAGAAACAACATCTTAAGCAATCGTAAATTTTTGAATAGAACATCTTCGGTGTTTTTATCACGTAGATAGAATAACACTAATTTTATTTGACAAAAGAAATTAATTTGTCAATTTAAATTAATAAAAAATTTAGATAAAAAATAAAGAAAATTTATTTTTTAAAACAAGTAAAAGCGATATATCTTTCGTCTAGAGCATAAGCTCCCAAAGTGGTCTAAAGGGACCACCAGGGGTCCATAACAGATCACACGGGGGTCACAAGTTGTAAGTGGGGGTCCACGAAATAGGATGGATTTCATAATAAAGAACAAACATTTTGGCTTGTATTTACCCATCAACGTAGACAGGTACAATCATTCACTAGGTAAGTACTCAAAAATATTCGAAACTCAGTTCAAACACAGAATTGAATATAATAATAGATAACAGTACAAGTATTATTTTAATAAATAATACACAAAAGAAAATACGTTGCTTTTTTTCATCTTAACATCCCCAACTTAGGGTGATATTTTACAGGAGTTTTGGAAATACATTAGTAATGTAGCAGCAGGGGGTCTACCGAAAGTAGTAAAACTTTAAAAGTGGTCCACGAGAAAAAAAAAGTTGTGGAACCCATGGGTAGTTTGAAACTTCAGAAATTTTTTCAACCTTCGGAATATTAAGAGGATAAGAAAAAATTAGAATCTGTTTTTTCAGAAGCATAGCCCGAATTCTGATAAAAAAAATTTTAATAAATCGTTAGTTTACAGAAAAATTAATAAATCTTTCTGTTAATAAAAAAAAACTTTCAAATTAACATGTCATTCCGCCTAGAATATAGGTTCCCAAAGTAGTCCAGATGGACGCTCAGGGGTGCACATAGATGTGAAAAGAAAACAGGGGTTCACAATTTGTAAGTGGGGTAAATGAAAAATGTTCTGATTTTCATAATAACGAACAAAAATTTTGGCTTTGATTTATCTATCAACGTAGGCAGGTAGCATATTTCACTAGGTAGGTTCTCAAAAATATTCGAGATTCAGTTCAAACACAGAATTGAATAGAACAATAGGTAATAGTACAAGTGTACACCACATGTCACTTGCAAAGGACTGCCCGTGCGCCGTCTCGTAAAAAGTACGACTATTAATTATTGATTTACATTTCAGAGTTCATTGTTGATTTTTTGTCAGTCGTTGATTGTAATAATAAAAGTATAATTTTGTATAACCACAATAAATAGGACACAAGAAAATGTGCTACTTTTTTTTCTTAAACCCCCAATTTAGGGCAATGTTTTTTAGGAGTTTTGGGAATACAATAGAAATACAGCAGCAGGGGTTTTTTCAATATTTTTTCCAGACAAATATATAAAGATTAAAATTATATTATTTACTTAAAATACAGAATCACGTTGAAGTTATCCTATTAGTTATATCCTTGATTAGTGCCAATAAAATCACAAAATTATTTATTATTGAAGTATTCTTTTAATTCTTTTTATTTTATAAAAGTTACTATTTTTATTTGAAAAATATATGTGAGAGAATTTTATAAATACCTCTTATATGGTTTGGTTTTTACTTATATAACATTTTGTGTTTTATAAAAAAGTGAATACTAGCAAATATATCTAGGAATTCTAAAAGCTCTTAAGTTCGGAAATATTTTGACAGAAATAGAAGAGCGATAAAATAAATGTGAATGTAAAACTTTTTTTGATAAAATTATTTGGATTTTTTTATATTTTTGCATATAGTTTTTATCAAAGCATACTTAGAAAATATTTTTATAATAGGTTTTTAGTCTAATTATTATTTATTGTTAAATTATCAAAATTTCAGGTTGTGTATTACATTGAAATGGATTATTTTTTTCTATGGTTTCTATCGCCATTAATATAATGTGAATTTTATGGCAAAATTGCATGGGAAAGTTATTTTTGTGTTATTTTAAATTTTCAACATTTTTATTTCGTAAACGGTTTTATAAATCCGCTTTAGAAATGGAATGATTTGAAAAAAGATTTTTGATGGGTTTCAGTTGAAAATGAAATCCATTCAAAATCAATCTCTTAAGCCAGTAAGACATGAAAGCAAATATATTCATAGATAAGGAAGGATTCGGAATGTGTTTTCGTTTGCTTAGAAATCGGTTCTGTGCTTCTGTTCAAACAATCGCTTGCTCAAGTAAATGAGCTATAAAAATGCCAGTTTGCTTACACTTTGGAAATATAGATATTGTGTTTCAGCGAGCTAAGAGCAATATTTTAGAATACTCTGATTTAAAATGGAATACTTTGTAAATCAAATATTGTTTTTAAGGGTCCTGGTTCTCTATATTTCTGAATGAAATTTGACGTTATCAAAAATATTTTTATTCGATGGCTTTGCATTTATTTCCTTATAATCATTTGTGACTTCAATTCATGTTTTATCAGTTTTTTTAAATTTATCGCTACTAAGCATTAAAATATTTGTATTCTTTTCTATTGAATGCAATTTTTAAATTCTTACGGATCTCACTTTATTACATTTAAAGTTCGCAGCAAATTCTTCTGTTTTATAAAACAATTTTTGAGAGATGCATTTGTATTATTTTAAAATCAATTACAGTTTTCGCCAAAAATTTGGAATGTTGAGTAAAAAGAGAAATATTAACTTTAAAATGTTTTTTTATCTTATGGAAATAAGGATATTTAATTTTAATTAATTACTTAGGTTTTTAATTTTTCGTCACTTTAGATCCGAGGAATATAATATCAGGAATTATTTCTGGCTATCAATTTTCTTAAATTATATTCTTTATTGATTTATCGATTTATTATTGTATATCAAATAAAATGTTTTGTCATTTGGTCGTACTTTATTATATATATATATATATATATATATATATATATATATATATATATATATATATATATATATCGGAAATTATAATCAGCTGATAATTATTTAATTCAAAACGTAATTTAGAATTTTACATTTTTTAAAACAATTGCTTATTTTCTATAAGTTTATAGTGAAACATATAAATTAAAATGAGAATTCATTAATTACCTCTCAACTGATTTCCAAAAGCATTTGAGATATTGATTTAATTTGTCCTTATAAAGGTAACTTTTTTTTGACACACATATGCAATAAATATTCACTTAATACGGATCGCCATCTGATACGATCCTAAATAAATTATCGAGATTTAAGGAAAGCATTATGTTCCACAAGACAAGTAGGGACAACTTGGATCACTCTTTAACGCTAAAATTCGAACAATATTAATTCCTTTTGGAAAATAAAACAAATTATAGAAAAATATAAATAAAATTGCATCAATTAATACAGAATGGCTCTTTGAACCTATCATATGCAGAAATGGTTCAATGATTTGTGTGGAGTTTGAAAGACTTAAGTCAAGCAAATCGTTATAGAGCAAGCTGCGTAAAAGACCTTCCCCAATTCATATGTGGGTATGACAGAAGTGAAGTAAAATGAAAAACGAGGGTAAGATTTTGAAGTCACTAGGTGCTTGTATCAACGCTTTTCAAGAGAGTTCAGTTTTTAAGAACTGGATAAGTGTTTGTGTCGCATAACAAGAATCGTTGAACCTATTATTATCACCTTATTTATGTGTGGTAGTTTAGCACACCGACATGGCGACATTGCGTACGATTCAAAATCACTTCTAGTTCGTACTCGCGGCACTATGACAGCCCAACGTTACGTACGTGGATGATGAGCTGCGGCTGATGACACTCCTCTACCTTCAGGGGGTACCCAATGTCCTTTATCAACAGGATAACGCCCAACCGCACATTTATTGGATCAGTCAACATGCCCAGCAAACTTTACAGCTGCTTTTCTGGCCACCGTGCAAGCCATATCTCTCACCAATCGAACACGCTTGGGATTTGATTGGACGCCATTTGCAGACCCTGCCACTGCCTTCTTCAGAAAACTCACTTTGGCGAATGGTTAATCAGGAAATGGAGAGCCGTTCCTCAAGACGCCATCTATAGCCTCATTGATTCTGTGCCTAGACGTGTGTTGATCTCCGTCCACGGTGGTCCTACAAGCTGCTGCCCCAACCCTGTTCTCGCTCTGTATTCTGCATATCCTTTCAAAATATAGATCACTTATTGTTAGATGTCTCTGTTTGCCAAGTTTTGTTACTTTCTGGCAACTGCTTAATGTTGCATTTTTAGTGTCAGGTAGTGAATTTTCTATAAACTGAAATTTCAGTAATATCTAATTAAAAAAAGGGGAAAAAATTAGTAAAATTAACTACTTGTAAAATTAATGGCATCTTACCAGGAAACAAAGAAAATTCTATTAATAGTGAAAATTATTTTTACTTAAATAAGATTAAATATAATTGAAACATTGGTTAAAAATTAACACTTGGGTCAAATTGAGTCGTAAATTTCAATGTAACTATGGATTAACAATTTCATAAAAAACAAATTAAATTGAATATTACGATTTTCATTAAAAGATAACTAAATGAATAAGTTTTAAATCATAAATTAATAATTTAAATAGGAGTAAATATTAGTCTTGTGAATTTGATTTTGATAAACCAGATTAATACTAACCTACCTTTTAATTCGTATCTTTTGCTTAATTTATAGTTTTTCAATGATGGTTCGATTCCATCAGTAGAAAAATCAAAATAAAACAAAACTCTTAAAAAGGGAAATTGTGAAAAAATTTTGATTAATGATAATTGTGAAATTCTCACTAAAAATCCTACCTCCTTAAAAAGCTCAAAATTTAGTATCGATTTTAAAAATATGTAACGTTAATTAAAATATGTTTTACTATGATCACCTTATTTATTGATCAGCTTTCGATTATCATTTTACAAGCATGCACTTTCATAACTGGATTTTTTTAACGCTTCATATGAATTAGTTTTCTTTGATTCTATCTTTAATTTTTTTCTTGAAATAAATATTATTAAAGAAATTTTCATTCAGAAAATAATTGACTTGTGAATTATTATTTGAAAAAGATTGATAAATAAAAAAATAAAATCAGAGTAAATTAACCATTAATATATCTGAATTTAACGAATTACAATTATCTGAAGCCAAATTAGCCATAACATAACACTAATGTTAGATAATAATGTCATGACCATAAATAAGTCATGGCCATAAATAATTATGACTGCTCTTATTTATGAACGAAACATTAAATCAAGCTATACGCATAATATTTCCTGCAAATGTTTTTCTGAGTTTTGATATATTTTATTAACTTTTTAATGTATATGGACTGCTATAAAATAACAAAATTTTTATATTTTATGAATCTTTACGATGTCCAATGTGTTTAAAATATGTTCTTTGAAAATAATGGATGTAGGAGAAATTAATCATGACAATGTCCTATAAATTATCTCAATCGCTACTTTTGACCAGTTATGGTGTGATGAATGGAACAGTTATATATTTTCTTTTTTAAAATAAGCCATGCAACATGCTGAGTCAAACCAAATGTTAAGTATACATTTTCGCTTGTATTTGTTCATTATTTGACGTTTGTATGATCCACTCTGTGGCAACAAAGTGAATTTGTAATTTTATCAGTAAATGAAACCACGTGCTCTTGACTTTATGAAAAGTCAAAAAAGCAGAATAGAAAAAGGATATTAAACATACATTTATCTTTTGCTTTTCATTGCGACTCGTGGGGAATTTCAGAACTAGTAATGTATATATTCAAAATATCCCTTGGACGTGATGAACTCGGAAAAAGCTATATTGGTTATATTAAATCCAGTTTATGTATTTCAAAATATTTTTGATACTTCTGTAGCGACTTTTTTATGTCTTTGGAAAGAAAGATACCTTTTCATTCAATAGTGAAGACTTTCTTGACAGAAACAATTTTTTCACTGCAATGCATTCGGTTGCTTATAAAAACTAAACGAAGTTCCCCAGTAAATCCATCAGTTTTTTTAAGTGATTAAACGAATTCAAACTTAAAAGTTTTAGAAACAAAAATCTAAATTTGTAAAATTTAAAATAAAAGGTTAAAGGAATGTTTGTCCTGTTTGCGCTTCTATTGAAATTTTTTTTGAACACGATATTGAAATTAACCCAGCACAACAGTTTAAAATGAGTTCCTCAAAAAATGTTTCACTATAAGAGGCTCCTAATGTTTGTGATATGCCCACATGACATGCTGTATTAGCTAATAATTGGAAAGGAAATTATGATATCGATTTGAGATGGATCTTTAATCCATCTTTCTCAATGATTTGTAAAATGTCACATCATGCTATGATACCATGTCCTGATATTCATGTAATTTTGCTGCATAACTTTTACATTAGAATGTGCCTCATGGAATGCATGAAGTTTTATGCATTTTGCGTGGTAATTAAATATTTTAGAGGTTTTATTTTTACTGAAACAGCATTTATATTTGAAACAAAAGTAATAATATCAAAAATTATTATTAAAGAAAAAAATCAATGTTTTTGTTGTCATGTGACAGCTAGGCTGGTATTATGGGGAGCACTGCGCCACTTTTCTAACAGAACTATTTGAGCTGTGGAGTCTGACTTCCTCAGTACACACATGCCACAGGCACCCGTTTGTACGGTAGGCAACCATTCACAACCCATAAATACAAGGAAAGAACAAAGGCATAATAGGTAGAGAAAGGAAGTACAATTATGCCTGAACCGGGATTCGAACCCAGGACCTCTTTAGTTGCAGTCAGGCACACTGACCACTAGACAAGTTGGGCGGCAAAAATCAATGATTTAATGAAATGCCAGCAAATAACAAAACAATCTTATTCGAAGCAATTTTCTGCTTTAAAATAAGACATTTCACCTTATTAATATTTCAAAATTGCGCAAAATTATGTCGCACATTTTGCTTTCCACTCATACCATTTCACATGTTATATTTCGCTTGATAGTTATATATATAATAAGATAAAATTACGTATTATTTTCTGTTACCATTTAATCTGGTTGTAGAAAGGGAAATGCTCTAACATGCAGTTCAATATCGTCGGTTTTACTTCCTCATACATAGAAAGTTGGGATGATACTGAATGTCAACGATGTAGTTTCAATTCAGCAAATCGTGGAATTGGTTCATTAAATCTTCCAAGTTTGTACTAATATATATTTATAAAGATTTATAGGTATTTTTAAAAAAATAAAAGAAAATTATATAAATTCTAGACTGCAAGTAAGTACAATAGAATGACAAGCAAACCAAATTCATATAAAGAAATTTAAAAATCATCTTTAAACTTAGGTTTGTTGAGCAAAATGCGTCTGCCCAGTAAAAAAATCAATAATATGATAAGTTTTAATACTACTGTTAGAAATTTTAGTTATTTTAAGTTATAAAAGTTTTGTGATTTAACAAAAAATATTTTTAATTACTAAATCAAGTACCTGTTTAGATCCGAAATGTTTCCCTCCGCTTTACTTCGTTTAATTCAACTTTGATTGTTTTTTTTTTTCAAAACAATAAGGTTGAGGAAAATCTAGTCGTGTCACATGTCACCCTATATTGTTTCATTTGCTTTTAAATTACACCAAACAGTTGGAATGGCTAAAAACATTTTCGTGATATGATAAAATTTTCGAATGGTAAAATTGGAATTCTTTTAGATTTATTTTAAAAGGATTTTCATGTTTCTTATTTCTTTTGGGAAATAAGAAATAGCTTTTTAATGAACGCAGAGCGAAATTAAAGTCAGAAGCAAAAATCTGTTAAAATATTTCGTGTGAAGGTGCTTGATTTCTTTTTTGGTGTGTGTTATAATGGTTGATTTCTTTTATACTTCATATTCTGTTGTAATTTTTGATTTTTCCGATTCGAATAAAAATAAAGGTTTTATTTATTTCTTTTTAATCATTTTTCATCGGAAAATGTTTAAGTTTTTTAAGTATTCATATTATACGATAAATTATTCAAGGCAGAAATTTTATTTTGATGCAAACAAATACTTTTTTTCATTACGGGAAAGATTCTTATTTTACAGATATCGAGTAAAAAGAATATTTTTTAATTCACTGAATTTCATTTGAAAAAAAATTTATTTATTATTAATCTACCAGAAATCTAATATTGACATAATTATCAATCTAATTAAAATTAAACAAGTTACCTTGAGGTTAGGGTTGTTTGGTGGAAAGAGGCTCTCTCTTTCATGTGCAATTAGCAGAGAAGCAAAATTGATAATGGTCTCCAAAGAATATTGTTTGTATAGGAAGACAGATATGAATCTAAAGATTTACAAGTTTCAATGTTCATCCACTGATGGGATGTGGCGTTGAGGATATTTGCTTGGAGAAGTCTTTATATTTTTAAGCCTAACTCAGGCAGATGTCTGTGTATATTGCTAATATAAACAGAAATAAACCTAAGAGTATATTTGTAGCCTTCTCCTCAAATTTTATCTTTTATTCTAAATTAAGATTTTAATGCCCTAAAAAAATGTCAATTCATTTAAATTTCAAAGAAAGCTAGTCAGTGACGTCAGGGGCTTAAAAGATATTTTTTATTATGTCTCCAACTACCAAAAGAATCTATTGATGTCGAACATTTAATGAAAATGATTAAATAAAAATCAATAAAATGAGCCTTTTGCAGTGCCAAGATTTTTGTATAAATATTATGGTACAATGACATTGCTTACATAAAATTACTGCATTAAACAAAACCTTAATATTTAGGATTTAAAATTTTTGCTTTTTTATTCTTTTTGTCGCAATTGTGAAACGTTAGATCCACTGTAATTGAAGAGTAGTTTACCTAGCCTTATTCTATTGAAAACAAACAGGAATTATGAGACATTATAGAGCGCAAGCGTACCCAAAATTATAATGAATGACTTCGGATGCTTTCTTTCATACACACGTACTTATATTTTACGAGTATTGACTCAATGAGATTCTTTCACGCGACATTTGTAGTGAGATACTTCTTGAATTGGATTGCTAATGAGCAATAAAAATCTCCTGATGGCTACCCTCTTATGTCATTCGTATTTAGATACTAACTTCTTGAATTAGATTATTAATCAGCAATAAGAATCACCTGATGACTACCTTCTTATGCCATTTGTATTTAGATACTAACTTCTTGAATTAGATTATTAGTCAGCAATAAGAATCACCCGATGACTACCTTCTTATGCCAGTTGTATTTAGATACTAACATTTTGAGTTAGATTATTAGTCAGCAATAAGAATCACCTGATGACTACCTTCTTATGCCAGTTGTATTTAGATACTAACATTTTGAGTTAGATTATTAGTCAGCAATAAGAATCACCTGATGACTACCTTCTTATGCCATTTGTATTTAGATACTAACTTCTTGAATTAGATTATTATCCAGCAATAAGAATCACCTGATGACTAATCTCTTATGCCATTTGTATTTAGATACTAACTTCTTGGATTAGAACATTAGTCAGCAATAAGAATCACCTGATGACTACCTTCTTTACTTTGCTCTACAGAGCAAAATACACACATATATATTATAAGTTAAAATTTGTATGAATAATATTTAAAAAAATTAATTGAAGTTTATTTAATTCTGATAAGTATTTGAATGATTTTCATATTTCATGTTTGTCTCTTCACGTGATTTTCAATAATTAGTTATTATAAAATTGTGAACAAGAATAAAGAAGTGCATTAAAATTGAGAACTAGGGTAAAAACACCAATTGGTAAATCAAGTAGAATTAAAACACTGTCAAGAGATAGTGGAACAGGGAAACTAATGGGGATTTTTTATGTTAGAAAAGTCTTGAAAAAATAGTTACGACAAAATTTTTTTTGTCAATTAATGAATAAGGCTAAGAGTGTGGTAAATTGTATTTAATAAGGACTCTCTTCTTGAATTAGATTAATAGCCAGCAATAAGAATCACCTGATCAAATAAGGACTTCTTGAATTTAATAAGTAAAAAAACTAGAGCATCATGTACTGTAGGGGGGACGGTAAAATTATTAGTACAATCAACATCTGTAATGCACACTGCTGACATTTTATAAATCATCTCTAATCTTTTCGTCTGAAAAAAATAAAATTCTTTGTAGAAGAAAATTAAAAATTATATGTACGAACAGTTTGTGAAGAATTAAAACAGTGGATAAGAAGTGAAAATCTGTAATTAAAACTGTAATAAAATACAATAATAAATTTAAAAAAGTGTTTTTAGTTTTTTACAAAAACATTGTAAACTAATTAATCGTTGAGATTTTCCCACATGAACGGAAAAAAAATGCTAAAGAATACGAAGTAAGCATTTTATAAAGAAATGCCAAGCATTATTCAGAATACTTTTAATACACAGAAAATAAGACTTAGATTAAGAATGTAGAATCTATTCTTAAATTTAAATAAAAAAAGCTTCTATAAAGGAAAGGTAAACAATTTGATTAGAACAATTTGATTAGAAATTTATGATTAGAAGATAGAAAATATATAAACATAAATGAATTACGAGAAAAATTTAACTATTCAAAAGTATTTATGTTTTTCATATCAATGTATGCGGGAAGCCCATTTCCTGTTTTTCGTGTTCACTGAGGTGGGTCTAGTTCCGAGTTCTTAATGAAGGATTTTTAATGAATAATGTACTTTTTATAAATTGCGTGAAATAGTTCTATCACGCCATTTCTCTTTTAAAAGTCATTAATCACTTTAACTATTTTTATGGGCATTTTTCTTAATCTATTTTTTTCTTCTGTCTAACTGGATCAAGATTAATATCTTTGACCACATCAAAATCGACGTGTAAAATATATAGAAAAAAGAAGAACATAAAATGATAATTTACACCTTAGCTGCGTTTAAGCATTCGTTATATATAATGGTATAGAATTGTCAAAGTATTTAAGGAGTAAGGGAAATTATTATGCTATGAAATGCATTAAAAGTGTATAAATATACTTGAGATAAAAAATGAATATTATAATATATTACTGACCATTAAAAGAAACAGCTTGGAGCATTCGAGGTATCGCAACAAAATTTTAACAGATGAAACGTCATACAGAGATCGAAAAATTGGAATTACAGCCTCTTATGAAGTGGGAATGATGACGAACTTAGTCGTTAGTGTAGCTGTCATGATTGGCGGTAACTGCTATTGTATGCCTTGGCATAGAATAAAAGAGATTTTGGATGTATCCCTAGGATGTATAGCAATCTATACGGAATATACATATTGACAAATTAATGTTGCATAGCACAGAGTGTAAATAACTCATAGTTTATTTGAGTAGTTAAGGTTTAAAAGTAGTTCAAAAGAAAACTTGTTAAACATGGAATATTAATTCCTTAGTTATTATTTAATCAATTAAAAACTTTGCAAATAGTGTCACATAAATAGCAAATTTAGGTTACATTTTATCATTTATCATATTATTTTTCCATTTAAATATAGTGAAAGTTAGAATCCAAGGAAACTTGTTTTATTGCTCTATAAAAAATTTCGAACTAATATATATATATATATATATATATATATATATATATATATATATATATATATATATATATAT